>PVIY010016649.1:0-51156 GCA_004026745.1 Myrmecophaga tridactyla
TCTCCCTCTATTATCCTTCTGTTGACTCTTGCTGCCTGAAAGAAAGGAAATAACTTCTCTGAAGCGGACAGAACTCCAAATCCATTGTTAGTCCTAATATAAGTTTACAGAGGAAAGTTTCATTGGCAGAGGGACAATTGTGCGTCCATTCATAGGAATCCCACCAGGCAAGTTTTATTTTTATTTTATGAATTTGACTATTATTCAGTATCCATTTTAGGTGAAAGGAGCTGGGGACACAGAAATGGAAATACATGACCCCTGCTCTCCAAGGCAAGAAAGAGGCACCCGTGTTGTTTGGTTTCCTAGAGCTACCAAAATGCAAAATACCAGAAATGGGTTGGCTTTCACAATGGGGATTTATTAGCTTATAATTTACAGTTCTTGGCTCATGAAAATGTCCAACTCAGGACCATATTCAGTGGGAGCACCTATGAAAGAACGGCTGATTCTGCCAAAGGGAATTAAACAAGGCTTCCCAGAACAGAAGCAAGAAATGAGACTTGGGAGATGAGAAGAGAAACCTGTTTTCTGAGTGGCCTCACTCCCAACCTCCTGGGATGTTCTGACTCAGGCCTTCAGCCCAGGCTGCTCCTATTTCCAGCTCCCAGCCTTCCAGGCATGGCCCAGCTCACCAGCTTGGCCCACACTCAAGGGCCTTCCCACTTCTGTTCCTCAGAGACCTCCAAGACCAGGTCCTTCAATGGCTCCTAGAAGTTTCCGTAAGTACCAAGCTCACCCCATTCTTCCAGGAAGGTAGGGCCAGCCCAGGGGAGCCTCTTAGTTCTGTGCCCATGGAGTTTACAAGAAATTGACTTTTTTGTTGTTACTGTTTTTTCTCTCCCTCTGTTTCTGGAAGCCGCTAGTGCATGTGCCTCACCCCTCCAGATTTCACAAACACACAAAAATATGGACTTCCCCCAACATCCTGTATGGTTAGTTAATACACACCTTTTGGAGAAGAGGAACCCAGCTAAAAAGTGGCCGAGATGAAAATGACTCCAAGTTCACTACTGCCCCCTGCACAACACAGCTGCCTCCTCCACCCCAACCCTATCCCAGGTCTCTCAGGGTCATGGGCAGCTGTGGACTGGCCGTCAGTGAAAAGGCTAAAGCCACCACTATTGATTCAGTAAATAATTATTGAGCTCATTTGAGACAGACAAATATGGAGCTTGCATTCTAAGGGACAGAGAGCAGCAATAAATGGGCACTAAATATCAAACAAGATCATTTCAGAGAGTGGCATCTGCTATGAAGGAAATAAGACAGGGCAAATGGATAGAGAGTGACAGAGGACATAGAGGCTATTCATTTGGAGGGTGGGTCTGGGGAGAGCTAAGTGATGACAAAGATCTAGCCATATTAAGAGCTCTGGGTAGAGCATTTCAGGCGAAGAGAGCAGTCAGTGAAAGGGCCCTGTGGTAGGAATGAGTTTAGCATGTTCATAAAACAGCAAGAAGACTGGTGTCACTGGAGGAGGGAGAAGAAGCCAAGTGCTATGAGATGAAGTCAGAGGGGTAGGCAAAATCTGGTCCTCACAGGGCTGTGCTCATTTGAGATAGAGGCCAGAGGAAAGTAGCACTTGTCACAGGTCTTAGGTGGGTCACCCACTTGCTGGGAAGGAAAGGGATCTGTAAGGCCTAAGACCATGGCCTACCTGTTCGAGATCTTCATAGGGTCTGCTTTCTGAAGGCTGCTTGGACTTCTGGGCTACTCTTTTCTGTTACTGCACACGGCACTACTTATTTCACCAACTTGGGAAGTTTCTTTTTAATTTTTCTCCCATCCGCATGATCCTTAGCTTTTCCTCAGAGTCCTTTTCTCACCCCCTGAGTTGTCCAAAGATGCTGAAAGCTTTCCTAGTCCCATGGGAAGTTGAACTGGAGCTTTTGAACACCAACAGAAGAATGAAATGCGGCAGCTAATCATCACCAGGGCTGCTGCTTCTGTTATTGCCACAAGGTGCTGCTGTCGAACACTGGTCTTGCACAGCCCTGTGGACATTTGTCCACTTCAGTAATGCACTCTGCAAGATCAGATCCTGATGATATGGCAGTTGTGCCCTGATGCTGGCAGCACATTCTGGCTCTCTTGTGCTACATTCTTATACTCAGCTCTTCTTTCTGAAGCACTTCCCCAAGCTAGATCTTTTGGGTCCAGAGGACTTCCAGCCTCAGACCCATATGAACTTAGCTCTTACCATGAACTAAGATTCCTCCTTCCCAACTGATGAATTCTTTCTTGGAGATTACTGGCAGATCCAGGTCAGGGACACCCCAATGGGATTTATGAATTTTAAACATCAGGAAGCAGGAATTAGAGGTTTATTCCAGAAGATCCTGGTATATTTTCATTTTTAAAAAATGGCTTAACTTCTCCTTAGAGCTTTGTTTTACAAGGGACTTCAAGCCACTAAGAGAGGGGTTGCAAATTCAAATGCCTACAGAGCCTGGCAAGTAACTTCAATGAGTGAAACTGATGGGAGGAGGGTAGGGATTGGTGAAAGTCTAAAGGGAGAAGCAATCTTCAGCTCTAAACAGATATTGACCCAATGTAACCAAATACTGCAATAATTTTCAGTAGATAGAATCTAGAAATCCTCATTTTTATGTGTAATTTCCAGATCTTAAAAATGTCACAAGGGCCAAAACCCATCAACCACACATAAAAAAAAGCTTTATTCATAAATTACTTATTTTATTTTATGTACAAAGGAAATAAATAAATACATATGGAGATATATTTATATATTTTATATGCTTACATTATATTTTATACTTGTATTATATAGTTATAAATTTACACATAAAACTATATGTGAAAATAAATAAATATGGAAAAGTATGTGAGCATACATATATATCTATCCAAAAATTTGCATCTATTTATCTATCTGTTCTTCCTCAAATATGAAACAAAATCTCTTTCCTATTATCAACAAGAAAGTAATAGATGGAAAAATTACTTTGCTGGCAGTCACACTTGATGCTCCAATCTGAACATAATCATCGTTCACAGAATATAAACTGAGTCTCTATGATATGGAGCTCAGCTGAGGTCGTTATGCATTTGCTTTGGTTGAGTCAGACTCAAGGCCATTCTTTAGCCACACACACACACACACACAAAATTGAAAAAAGAAAATGTACCTCCTCTGACTAATATGAATGATTGTTGCTGTTTCACTACTTCCAAGATAAAATGCCTTAAGATACTCCACCACCAAATTGTCCCCTCTTCTTGACAGCATCCAATTCAGAAACCACTTCATTAAGCCTTCCGTAGAATCGTCTAAGTCAAGCCTAAATCTTCTAAGAAACACTTCCAACTTCCTTAATGGCACACTGCAGTGATTCCCTGAGGTGCTTCCCCCCCCCCCATTCCCCCCTTGCAGTTTCTTCCCCCTTGCTGCAGCAAACTAAATAAACCTAGCTTTAGATTACAAATGTGTCCCCACAGTCCTTGGTTGATGGCCATTGATGACAGCTTATCTTAAGCATCTTTCCAGAGCAGTCCCTGAAGATGTTGATACCCTTTGTAATGGCTGCACAGCTTTGCCTAGTTTGGGTGGCAGCATTTATGTCACTTCCATATTCTCCCAGTGTTCTCCCTGTCCTATGTCCCTTATCATAGGATCTCATCACATGTTGCAACCATTTTGCTTTACTGTATTTATTTGTATCATTTATTTGCTTTATTGTAACTATTTCCCTTGGACTCTAAGCCCAACTCTAAAGCTTGTCACAGGATAAATGTTCAGTGAATGGTTAAGCAAATCAGACGGGGACCAGAAAATTTGTTTGTCACCAAAGGAAATAAAACAATAAGAATAGTGACAATTGCCATCTGGAGCACTTCCTGACCATTGGAAAAGTCAAAGACATAGGGTTCAAGAAGGAAGCTGCAGACCATCTAAGAAGGGAATGAGCAATGCAAACCTTGGCTGGCTGCCGGCAAGCCAGGACCTCACAGGGTCTATGAACAGCCTTCACACATGGGAATGAAGCTGTGCCTTGAGGTCCTGGGACCAAAACCAAAGATAGACTAATAAGGGCAGCAGTGGCTAGTGGCTGGCCACATGGTATACCCAACCCTGAGCCCTCCTATCAACAACTCCAAAATAGGTTGAGCTGAAAATTCATCTTTTAGCTTCGGGAGAGAAGAGAACTGAGGAATGTCAAGAAGTCTCCATTTCCGGGGCTTGTACCAATCCAGTCATGTTAGTAGATGTTCTGGAAATGGAGAACAGCGCCCTGGTTCTGCTTGGAAATTGAACACAAGAAGAATGTCACCAAAGGCTTCAGATATGTGGAGTTGGCAAGAACACTCGATAAGAAGTTAGAAGACCAACGGTGGGGTCTCGAGCAAGCTCCTTTTCCCCTCGGACAGTCATTCTGGAAACTGCGGGGTGGGAATGCATGGTCATCAGTGGCTCTTTCCACTCTATGAATGGTTTGTACTGTGTGCTCTGGTGCAAATCACTTTCCTCTAGGTTTCTCAGTTTTTCCATGTAGAGGGAGAAGAGGGAAGGGTTGAAGAAAGGAGCAAACACTGCTTAGTGTCAATTCTGGTTCAGGCACAGAGGAAACAGAAGAAAGGCACATTCCCTGTCTTCCTAGAGAAATCCATCATCTGGTGAAGAACAACATGTAAATAATTCATCCCGATACTTAGGTGAAGGGCAGTCAAAGGCACTCATGGAAGGCTTCGTTGAGGCTTGATAGCTGATGAGTAGGATGGGTAGGAGTTTCTCAGGTCCAGAAAGGGAGAAGGACCTTCCAGGTGGAAGAACCAGTGTGAGCAATGGCTTGGAAGCATGTTTTGTTTGAAGCCAAGTATTCACATAGGCATGTTGGATATTTGCAGCAAGTCCAACACCTACAGAAGCCAGAGAGGTGATGTACATGAGTGAGGTACATGAGACCCAAGGGAGATGTGGGTACTTCGGTGAAAAAGAAAGAAGTCAGCCCTCTCTAAAGGAATGATGTCACTCAGTTCCAGCCAAACGCTGCCGTGTGAGAACGTGGCAGAGTTTCATTTGTTAGGAGAAGACAAAAATCTGGACTTTCAAGTGAATCTTCTAATTTATAAATATTGACTCCAAATATGTCCAATAACAACAAAAAAGTACTGGATATGGCCTTCACCCCCCATCTTGCAACCTCTGGGCAAGATGCCCTCTAAGGTTCCTCTCAGCTCTGCTCCACCAAGATGGAATGTAACACAGTGGCTAAGGGCGTAGGCTGTGGAGCTGGAAAGACCTGGGTTCAAATCTTGGCACTAGCTCATACCAGCTAATTTGTATAGCATAGAAATGCTACTGCCTGTGGTTGCGCAGTGCACAGCCTGAGTGGCTGTATGTGACTCCCTAGTATGCATGATGAGCACGGGCCTTCCACTTAGAGAGGCTTAACCCCAGTTTCTTCATATGTAAATCAAAGATGATAACCTATGTACTTGGGAGGGTGAAATGAACTTACATAAATAACATGCTTAACCCAATGTTAGGCATATAGTATATATCCAAAATATGACATTGTCTTCTGGTATCTTTTTTGGAGATTCCAGCTGAATCTGAAGGCTCTCTTTGGGGAGAGAGAGCCACTCGTTATGCTGGGAGACTTTAGGTAGAGGATTAGAAGAGAAGACCCAGCTCCATAGAGCTGGGATGGAGCAGAATCACACAGGGAAGCTTCATGCTTTTCTATGAGCAAGACATGAGCTAGAATTAGAACACAAGAGAGATTTTAAGAAACTTGGACCCAAGGTTGAGATTCTCAGGGAATTTTCAAAGAATTTCTCAGGAGAATCAGTTTGACATATTAGAACCCTATTTTTCTATGAGATAAATGAGGGCACCTCCAAAATGTGTAGGGAACTTGAGTTCCATGAACTTGGATAATAAATGTAGATAGATTCCTTTGTTTATACAGGGTATAGAACAGGGCTTCCAAGAAAAGCCAGACCCTTTGGGTCTCTTCTCTCTTGTTGCCTATTTCTGGGTGTGCCTCTCTAGGCTGTGAGCTATGTGAGACCAGGAAACCAGTCCTCAATTTCTTTGCATTTATGGTGCCCAGGGTACAGTATACAGTAGGTGCTCAATAAGGGTATAGAGGGAGTGAATAAATGTCTGGGCTATGAATGTGACTGGAATGACAGAGCATGCAGAAATCTCAGAGTTGCAAGTGTAAAAGGACACATGTTCATTCATTCTCTCATTAAACAAGCTTTTACAGAGCACCTACTATGTGCCCAGCCCTACCCGAGGCAGAGGTCATTGCACGTGACACGTGTGACCAGCTTTCCTGGTTTTAGTTCTGTCTGTGGTTTCCCACTTCCTTTTCCTTCTTCAAAACTAGTTCTCAGACTGTTTTAGTTTGCAGAAGCTGCTGAAATGCAGATCCCATAAAATGGATTGGCTTTTCCAATGGGGATTTACAAGCCTACAGCTTGGAGGGCAAGAAAATGCTCAAATTTAGGCATCATCAAGGCAATACCTTCTTCCTGAAGACCAGCTGCTGCTGATCCTGGACTCCTCTCTCACATGGCAAGGCACATGGCTGCTTCTGCTGCTCTCTCCCTTCTATTCCAGGTCTCATTGCTTCCGATTTTTGGCTTCAGCGGTTTCCTCTCTGTTTCTGTAGTTTTCTCTCTCAGTTTCTGTTTCTTTCTCTGTCTTTTGTGTCTTTTTTCTCTGAATTTCATCCTCTTATACAGGACTCCAGTAAGTGGCACACATGGAACTCACTTCAACTAAAATAACCTAATCAAAAGGTCCCACCCACAATAGGTTTGCACCCACAGGAATGGGTTAGCTTTAAGGACATGATCTTCTGGAATTCATAGAGCATCCAAACCATCAAACAGACCTTCTCAAATCCTCCCCACACACACACACACACACTTCTCCTCAGGAAATGTATCTTTGCTTTCAATGCTCTTGGTCATTCACATCGAACCTCAGAAACCAGCCCAGCCCTCCGCTTCCTCTGGGTCTTGCATTCTTGGATTGTGATCCTATGTGAGCTTGACTTTCTTGACAATTATGTATGTATTAGTATTGTCTTCCTTGCTTGATTTAAACTCCTGGAAAGCCGGAACCCTCTCTCTTAAATTTTTAATTGTGGTCACATAGGTACAACTCAAAATTTCCCATTTTCACCACTTTCCCATGTAAATTTAATGGGGTTAATTATAGTCTCAGCCTTGTGCATCCTATCATCCATCACTAATTTTCATCACCACAAGCAAAAACTCCATGCCCATTAAGCAATAACTCCCCTTTCTCCCCTTTCCCCCATAATCTGCTTCCCAACTCTATGGATTTCCCATATCTTCAGATCCAACTTCAGCCTCACCTTCAGAAACCTGAAAGGCAAAATCCTGAGTACCATATCTGTTCTTAACAAAGAATAAGTTCTCTTGGCTACCACTGGGGTGAGGGGAAGTGAAAAGTACTTTTTGTGTAAAGTAATTACGAAACAGCCAGCATGTATTTGTACATTGCTTAGGGTGATAAACTAGTTATGTCCAGTAATGTCACTAAATAGTCATAGCAGCCAGACATTTGCCGCATATTTACACTGTACCCGGCACCACTCTGCAAGCTTTATCTATGATGTTTTGTTTAATGTTCGCAGCAAGCCCTTGGAGCAGATGATAATTCCTCTCGGTCATAGATTAGGAAATTGAGACCTGGGGTGCTTGGGTGATTTCTCAGGATCACCTACTTAGGATGTAGATTCACACCCAGCTCTGCTGGACGTTAAAGCCAGTGCTCTTGACTTCTGAAGCCAGAAAGAAGAAACCCAACCCGAGATCCTAAATGAACACATCTTTCAAAAGAGCAAGAAATTTGGGGTGTCAGGAAAGTTCTGGAAATGAACGGCGGGGAGGGTAGCACACTATTGTGAGTGTGATTAAGCTCATTGAATTGTTTGCTCAGGAGGAATTGAGCCAGAAAAGTTTATCTTGTGTAGGGTTCCACAATTTATTAAAAAAAAAAAAAAGAAAGAGAGAGAGAAAGCAACTAAAGAGACAATGACAATTAAATACAGTACAGGACTCTGGACTGGAACTAATAACACCCAAAACGATGTTATTGGGACATGGAAACATTGGAATATAGACTGGAGCTTGATATCTATGTTAGATTTCTTGAACTTGATAGCTGTACTTAAGGTGGTTACATAAATGAATATTCTTGCTTTAGGGACATGCACATGAAAGTATTATGTTCAATGGTGTGATGTATATAACCTACTGGGAAACATTTAGAAAATAGAGATGGATAGACAGACAGATAAGTAGATAGATGATAGGTTAGATAGATGATAGAGATAGAGAGGTGATAAGGGCAGAGAAGGAGATTGAGGGAGGGTGGGAGTGCTGGCTGGCTGGCTGGCGGATGGTTAGAAAAAATGATACGATAAATAAGGCAAAATGTTAAAATCGCTGTATCTGGGTATCTGGGGTGGGGGCTATTTTGGAGTTCTCTGTGTGGGCTTTGTATTATTTTTGTAACTATCCTGTAAGTTTGAAATTATTTTAAAATAAAACATTCAAGGAAGAAAAAAAAGAGCAAGAAAAACTGCAAAATACCCAGGAATAAATTTAGAAGCAAAGCCCATAACCGGGAAACGACATGGCTTTGCAAAGCACAGCCATGAAGGGCTGAGTAAATAGGGCACAGATCGTGTTCCTGGGGCTCTAAAGTAGACTCTTCTCAAATTAGCCCATTAATTTGTTGTATTGCCAATAAAAATCCCATTCAAACTTGGGAGAAGATCTCAACAAATTGATTTGGAAGAAAACATGCTCAAGAGTCGCCAAGAAAGTGTTCAAGAAACAGAATAAGGAGGAGCTGACACTACTCATTCATTTTTCCAGTGGATCTTTATTGAGCACCTACTATGTATCAGGTTCTAAGGATACAGACACAACCCCTGTCCTCAAGAAGCTTACCATGTATTGGATGCTAATATGTGCTACAAACTAGGTGGTGTAAATGATGGGATTCTAGACAGAGGCAGACAGAGGGAAACAGTGAAAGCCTGCCATTAGGTACAGGCTCTTGAAATTGAGGGGCAGTGTAGGAAAGAGACATCATGAAGATATTTATTGAGTGCTTCGCATCATTTCATTCCACAGTAATCCTGTGAATCAGGAATCTTGACAGTCTTCCTTCTACAAAGGAGGAAACATAAGTCCAGAGACATTAAGTCATTGGCTGGAGATCACCCAGCCAACAACTCACAGAACAGAGCCCAGAATCCAGTGTTCAGTTCCAATGTGCCTGCTCATAACCTCTACATACAGTGGTATGCTCAGATCAGTGGCAAAAGGATGGCTCAGTCAATCCATTGTGTAAGCTTACTTGGGAAATAATTAGTTTGATGTTAAAAACAAATCTGGAATGGATTTGATATGTAAATAAAAAGCAAAATCCATAAAAACGCTTCATCTTGAATTGAGAAAAGCTTTTCTTAGCATGACTTAGTCAGCAATGATAAGGGAAAGATCCATAGATCTAACTATATTGACATGCAAAACTTCCTAGTACAAGGCATGGAAGCAAGGGGCATACTGAGAAAAATATAATTGCCAAAATATATGACAAAGTTTGCCCTTATAAATTAGTGAGGAGAAGAAGGGCACCCTAATAGCTGCATGGGTGAAGGATGTGAACAGGCAATTCTGAAAGGAGAACTCAATGAGAGAGGATGTGGGACAACTTGCTTGTCCCACCCATAGCCCCTTTAGAAGTGTCTGCCTTCCGTTCCGCCTCTGGAAGGGGCGGCCATAAACAGTCATTAGCTGGGCTAGGACCCATCAGCAACTTTCCCTCAAAAACACAAATGAAGGGATGAGTCACAGAGCTTATGGTCAGCTGGGGGAAGGTTGAGCTAAAAGGTCATTTTGGGATAAAGCCAGAGTCAGTGCTCTCACATCAAAGCTTCAAGCCAGAAAGAATTACAAGGGATGAGGTAAAAGGATAAATTGGGAACAACTGAATGTCCGTCAAAAAGAGACTGTCTAAAAGAAGAGTATAGTTCATCCATGTGATGGAATACCATGTAGCAATTAAAAAGAATGGGGTAGATCTTTACATACAGAAAAAAATGCAGAAAATTAACAGTGTGAAATTATCTTTTATTTTTTAGAAAGCCATATTTTTAAAAAGTAATATTTGTGGAGTGGGTTTGCATGTTTCGGATTCAAATTGCCTGGGTTTGAATTCTGGCTTTGATGATATTAGCAAATTTGGGCAAATTACTTAACCTCTCTATGCCTCCATTTTTTCATCTATAAAATGAAGAAAAATTGTGTCTTCTTCCAATGTTGTTGTAAGGACTTTGGAAACATGTGATGCTCTTTGAAAACGGCTGGGAACATACTAAACGCTCAGTAACTGACACCTGTCTTCAACCTCCTCCTTATCATTCATAAGGTGAAAAACCTAGAAGGATACACAACAAAGTTTTAATTGTTCACACCTGTGTCAACTGGGGTGGGTATTATACCGTTACATCTGACTTCGCTCACATCGCCTTTAATTCAGTTTTTCATAATATATATTTCAGTTTAAAAGCTAAAGGAAATCTCTGGGGAAGCTTACACCTCTGAGTGAGCAGAGATGCTGATCAGGATGGGGGGAGAAGAAAGTCAAGCAGATGGACTGAGAGAGGCAGCAGCAAGGCATTCTGGGTCTCCAGAGGGGGCTAAATAACAGGAATGACAGCTGGGAACTGGGATGGATGGCATTCCATTTCCACAAGGTCAGGCAGTGATCTTTTACAGAGTCACTCTAGGTTCTTAAAAAAAACACCATATCCCCTTTTTTCTTTTCCTTTCCTTTTTTTTTTTTTTTTTTTTTTTTTGAGTTTGTGTTAGTTCAAATGAGTTTTTGTTCCTGGTAACTAAAAGTCACGATCAAAACAAGTAGCTGATGTACGTGAAAATATACTCAAACTTACTGAGAAACAAAGAATTGCAATTGCAAATTAAAACACAAGGATACTTCAGCCATTTGTGCTGGTCTGAAGCTGTTACGTACCCCAGAGAATGCCACATTCTCTTAATCCACTCCTGTTGGGTATAGTCCAATCATAGGTGGGACTTTTTTATTTGGTTATTTTAATTAGGTGTAACCCACCCCATTCAAGGTGAATCTTAATTCTTTTGCTGGAGTCCTTTATAACAGGATAAAAGACAGAAAAAGCCCAGAGAGTTTACAGAGAAAAGCCCCAGAGAAGCTGAGAGGACACACAGAAGATTAGAGAGGAAGCCATCGGAACCAGTAGCTGAAAGCAACAAAAACACGGGAGCAAAGGACCAGCAGGCACCAGCCATGTGCCTTGCTATCTGACAGAGGAACCCTGGATGCCAGTGGCCTTCTTCAGCGAAAGTATCTCCCTCTTGATGCCTTAATTTGGACATTTTCATGGCCTTAGAACTGTAAATTTGTGAGCTAATAAATCCCCATTGTAAAAGCCAACTCATTTCTGGTATATTGCATTTTGGAAGCTTTAGCCAACTGAGACATATTTAATAGGTTGTTAAATGCTCAGTGTTGGTGAGGGTGGTGGGAAAGGGTCAACAATCACACTCCGCTGTTGGACACATTTGGTCAAGAGTTCAGGAACGCTCTTATTCATAAACCTCATTTTGCCTTTAGATCTAAAAAATTTCACTTTGAAGAATATTCCAAAGAAAATTCATGGACAGTTCACAAAGACACTGAGTTCAAAACAAATGACATTATTTAGATTAGTGAAAAAGCTAGGAGTTCTTCCATAAAAGAATCATTAAATGAGACATGCTGGCAGATAGACTCCAACCTGGCCCCAGGACCCCTGCCACCTAACGGTCTCACCACATATGGTGTCCTCCCTCAGAGTGTGGAGAGGGCCTATGACTGGCTCCTAACCAATAGAATGCCTCCATGTTGGGGGATAGCACTTCTGTGATTACATGACCAAAGATAATGACTTCCGCCTTGCAGGCAGATTCTCCCCTTTGATGGCTTTGGTGAAGTGAGTCACCATGTTGGGAACACCCACCCAGCAGGGAGCTGAGCCACTGAAGCCCTCGGTCCAACAACTCAAAAGGAACTGAATTCTGTAGACAACCATGTAAGTGAGCATGCAAGCAAATCCTTCCCTGACTGAGCCTCCAGGAAGGACCCCAATCTTGATTACAATCTAGTGAGAGCCCCAAAGCAGATTCTGGACAAACAGAAACTGCAAGATAATAATGTGTGTTGTTTTAAGCCACTAAGTTTGTGGCCATTTGTTATGCAGCAATAGGTAACTATTACTGAAAGTATGCCACTGATAAAAAGGGTTTTTATATCTGTTTGTATAAATATGAGGAAATGTCCATTCTATTCTTATGTTAAAAAAAAGTAGATGACAGAATCATATGTGTGATAAGATCCCATCTTACAAATAAATGCCTAAAAGAATTTTTAAGCGTGAATAAAAGTCTGGAATGATACACAGTTTAAATTGTTTATAAGGTTTTCTCTGGAGGAACAAGATCTCAGGAAACCCACTTTGTGATCCATACGGTTTTCATTTTTACTACAGGCTTTATTGCTTTTATAATCAGAAAAAAATAATAAAATATTTCCATGTAGAGAAAAATGAAAATAATATTATGGTTAAAACATAAAATAAGTTAAAGAAATATTTCATCATCTGGAGCCAATATCTACCCAACACTTCCATTTGCAGCTCTCTTCCTCCTTGTTTACCTTCTGCTAAAGAAACTAAAAGTATGAGATTTTTCACTTTTTTGTTTCATCCTTGCAGATAGAGGTGGCCTTGGGCTAGTTCTGGCCAATAAGAGGTAAATGGAGGTTTGCTGAAGAGGACAGACATCACTGATTCTCTCTACCTCTCCCTTCCTTTCTGCCCTCAAAGAGTTCCCATCTTGTAGGAAGAGGCCATTTGAAGACCCTGTGCATGTGCCATGAAAGTGAATATACACAGGACTAAAGTTTGTGATTCAGCCTGGGAACTTGAAGTTGACCCTTCATGGAAGCTTGGCAGAGAAGCAGGTAGAGGGAAAGAATGTCCCAACAGAAAAATTGGTCACCATACTTTGGAGGGCAGAAAAATCGGAGTGGAATAATTTATTTCCTCCTTGAATCAGGATGTGTTCAGTTGAGTCATAGTAGCTCAACCATAAGATTTTTCATTATCTCACATGCAAAAATTTGGGGAAGTAGAAATTTCCAGGATTGGTACAGGAGCCTTACAGTATATGGGTTCTGCATCCATGTCTCTGAAGTTCTTTTGGTCTTTCCCTCAAGGTCGCAACATGGCTGCATCAACTGCAACATCAAAAGAAGGGTAACAGGAAAGAGTGTAACGCATGTCTTTCTTTCCTTTTATAGAACCGAAATTTCCCACTCCCGCCAACAGAACGCTTCCCCTTCATCTCATTGGCCAAACCGGATCACGTATCAATCCCCAGCCACAAGGAAGGTTGGGAAAGCGAGTATCTGGAGTGGGTAAAGGGCAAGAGAGAAGGGGGCTGGAAATCATTGCAGGTGGATGTCTTAGCTTCCCAAGCTGTAATGACAAACACCACACGATGGGTTGGCCTAACAACAGGAATTTATTAGCTCAAGGTTTGGGAGGCTAGAAGTCCAAAGTCAAGGCGTCAGCAAGGCCTTGCTTTCTCTTCAAAGTCTGTAGTGTTCTGATGCTGGCTAGCTGCCATCCTTGGAGTTCCTTAGCTAGCATCCCCACCTCCCATCACAAGGCCATCTCTTTCTCCCTACATCTGCTCTTCCACTGACTTCTGATTTCTGGCTTCTTCTTGGAGCTTGCTCTGACATCCGGCTTCTAGTTTCTTTTCTTTGTAAGGCCTCCAGTGATATGGATTAAGACCCACCCTGACTCCATTGGGTCACACCTTAACTAAAAATAACACCTGCAAAAAGCCCTCTTTACACATGAGTTCCCACCCACAAGAATGCTGATTAAGATTAAAGGCCTTTTGTTGGGGGTACATAATTCAAACTACCATAGTGGATAGTGGAAGTGCTTACCACACCTGCCTGGACCAGGGACAAGTTACCCAGACCTCCCTCAGCTAGCTCTCACCTCCAAGATCCTTGCCTCACAGGACTCTAATGCCTCTGCCAGTCTCCCAAGGCATCAGCCCAGAGGACTGCCTGGAGCTGGCTTCTCCACTTTTCTGGGCTATCATTCTTTTACTTGAGTCCCCAGTTCTGAGCTACCTGGGTCTGTTAACATGTCCTTCGGTTGCTTTAAAGGTTGTCTCCTATCTTTGCTTTACAAGATGAGTATTAGTTCCTGCTCAGCTACATCTTTGCTGTTTGACCCTTGACCAGTCACTCCCCCTCTCTGAGCCTGTAAAATAGAGATAACACAACACTTGCCCCATGAGATTATTGTGAGGCTAATTGAGAAGTTAGGTGCACCTGCCTGCCTGGCTTGCAGTAAACATTCAAGAAATGGTATTTCCCTTCATTCCCTTTCTCCTGGATGTTTAGCAAACCTCTTTCCTCATGCCTTAAAGTTTCTCTTGGGCAGTTTACAAAAGGGATTGACAGCCCAGACAGTAGAGCCAGATATTCTTCCACCTCTCCCCTGAGCCTCTCCTTTTCTCTCCTATAAAATGGCAATGTTAGAACCAACATTTGAATTTTGTGCTTTGAAACTCAAGACCCTTTCCAGAAACACCATGGAAGCTAAAAATGGTGGATGAGAAACTAGGGTCATGGGTCTTCCTAAGAAAGGAGGTGATCAAATGGGAGAAGCAGAAAAGAGAAAGAGAAATTGTCTGAAGATTTTCCAGAGCTCATGAGACCAAGCTGTATGCCCTATAATTTGTTCCATGGGTTCCCCGTTTCATTTCCATAAAGCTCTGTACATTTGAGCCAGTATGGGGCATTTCTTTTTTTTTTTTAATATTTTTATTGATAAAACAACATACAAATATACAAACATTCCACATATGGTATTCAATCAATGGCTCACAATATCATCACATAGTTGTGTATTCACCACCATGATCATTTTTTGAACCTCTGCATCACTCCAGAAAAAGAAGGAAAAAAGAAAAAACTCATACATACCATATCCCTCACTCCTCCCTCTCATTGACCACTAGCATTTCCATCTACCCAATTTATTTTAACCTTTGTTCACCCCATTATTTGTTTATTTTTTATCCATAGTTTTTGCTCATCTGTCCATACACCCTAGATAAAAGGAGCATCAGACACAAGGTTTACATAATCACACAGTCACATTGTGAAAGCTGTATCATTATACAATCATCTTCAAGATTCAAGCCTACAACTTGAACACAGCTCTACAGTTTCAGGTACGTCCTTCTAGCCACTCCAATACACCATAAACTAACAAGGGGATATCTGTATAGTGCATAAAAATAACTTCCAGGATAACCTCTAGACTCTGTTTGAAATCTCTCAGCCACACTTTATTTTGTCTCATTTCTCTCTACCCCCATTGGGTCAAGATTTTCTCAATACCTTCATGCCAGATCCCGGTTCATCCCGGGATTTCTGTCCCACTTTGTCAGGGAGGTTTACACCCCTGGGAGTCATGTCCCATGCAGAGAGGGGGAGGGCAGTGAGTCCACTTGCCATGTCAGCTTAGAGAGAGAGGAGTTTGGGGCATTTCTGTTCCTTGTAATCAGAAAACCTCTATGAGTCTCCTTGCTCTCCTAAAGCCCCATGAGTCTGCTGGTCCTGAATGTTCTACCACTTTCCATCTCTCAATGCACATCACCTCTCTCACTGACCACTCATTTTGCTCCCAGAATAAAGTCTGGGATCCTTAGCATAAAGTTCAAGGCCTTTATTCTCTCGTTCTCTTTCTCTCTCCCTCTCTCTCTCATTTGATAAGTTGTGCATTTACAGAAAACTCCTACTTGTGTATGTGTTCTCAAATACCCTGCCCCCATTATTAACACCTTGCATTTGTGTGGTACATTTATTACAACTGAGGAAATAACATTATTATAATTGAACTATTTGCTATAGTCCTTGGTTCACATTAGGGCTCCCCGTTTGTGTTGTATGGTCTATGATGTTTTGTTTCGTTTTAATTTACTTTTTATTCTAGGAACATACTGTGGTAGTTTGAAGGCTGTATGTACTCCAGAAAGGATCCTATTGTTTTAATCCATTCCTGTAGGTATAGACCAAACATGGGGGAAACTTTTGGTTAGGTTATTTCAATTGAGATGCCTTAATCCTCTTATTGGAGTCCTTTATAAGAGGATAAAATGCATACAGAAGCTAAAAGATGAAATTGAGAGAAGCTCACAGAGAAAGCCCCAGAGAAGTTTAGAGAAAAACCCACAGGCAGACAATGAAGCCTGAGAGAGAAGGACCAACAGAAATCGCCATGTGCCTTGCTCTCTGGCAGAGGAATCCAAAATCTCCAGTAACTGGTCTTCAGAGAAGGTATTGTCCTGTTGATGCCTTAATTTGGACAGTTCATGGCCCAAGCACTACAAATTTTTTTTTCCTATTTTTAAACCTTTTTAAATTGGCCTTGTCAAAAACAAGACCTCAAAAAATTATTTCATAACTCGCTGTTGTTTCACTCCACGGCTTAGTAAAAGGCGAAAGATTTATACGATCTGAAGAGAAACCCGAGTGCACTGCAAATTTTAAGTTAATAAATCCCCATTGTAAAAGCTATCCCATTTCTGGTATTCCAGCAGCTTTAGCAACTCAAATACATATAAACAAAAATTTCCCCTTTCAACCACATGAATATATATAATTCAGTGCTGTTAATTACCCAGCACCTTTCATCCCACTAACCGGCAATACCATTGCCTCTTCTCACTCCAGCCCCACTAATTACTTCCCTGGCCACATCCTCACACTTCCGTGCTTCTACGCCTCACCTCTGCTTGGAATTTTCCCCAGCCCTGCCATGGGTGAACAAAGCCCCACTTATGCTTCCAGGCCCAACACCGAAGGCCCTTCCTAGCTCTCTTTCCTCCCCAGGCTGAATGCATCTTTCCCTCCTCTAAGTTCTCACAGGACAGTGTTTATTTCACTTGTGGAGTGAGCCGGGAGAGCAGAGGTGTTCAGAGCAGGGGCACCAGAGCTGGTCACGTGAATGCCCCAGCTAGCTGTGAGAGTTGGAAGAAATCTTTTAACTCTCTGAGCCTCTGTTCCTTTATCTGGAACCTGGGGGAAATAATTATCTATCTCCCTGTGCTATAATAAAGAACTAGGCTGGTCTGTGGAATTTCCCACAACAAGAGTGGGGGACTTCAGAGCACACCTGAAGAGTTGATGCTACCGAGATGATTCAGGGCTGGGGCTCCGGGCCACGTTAGTCATAGCAGCCCTCCCCTCCCTGACCTTCTGGGAGGGGGTAGGGGTTGCAGATTGAGTTCAGCCTTGTGGGCGCTGATTCCAACCATCATGCTGACATCACAGAACCCCAGTAAAATCCCTTGGGCACTAAAGCTCCCGAGATCTTCCACAATGGATAACACACATTGACATGCAGGGAAGGTGACACTTTCTGACTCCATGAGCACAGAACATGGCGCCTTGGAGACCCTCCCAATGCCTCTCTTCTTTTGCTTTCTTCTCATTTGTATGCTTTTTCATTAAAATAAGACTACAATAGTAAGTTTAGCACTTTCCTGAGTTCTACGAGTGGTTATAGCAAACTGTTGAAACTGATGGGGGTGGTGGGAACCCCGAAAGTTGTAGCCAGTTGAGTCAGAGGTGCAGGTGGTCTGGGACCCTATTTTAGTTTCCTAAGCTGTTTGAGAAAGTGCCATGCAATGGATAGGCTTGAACAATGAGAATCTATGAGCTCACCGTTTTGAGGCTAAGAGAAAATCCAAATCAAGGCGTCATCAAGACGATGCTTTCTCCCCAGAGACTGTAGCATTTTGGAGCTGGTTGCCTGTGATTCTTGGTCCTTAGCTTGTCACCTGGCAAGGCACATGGCTGCATTTTCTGCTCTCTCCCTTCTCTACTGAGTTCCATTCATGTTCAGCTTCTGGCTGCTTCCTCTGGCTTTCTCTCTCTTTCACTGAATTTCATTCCACTTATAAAGGGCTCCAGTAATAACATTAAGACCCATCCTGATTGGGCTGGGCCACACCTTAACTAAGCAACCTCATCAAAATTTCCTCCTTAGACAGAACATCTAGACAGAGGATCAATAAAGAAACAGAGAATTTGAATATTACAATAAATGAGCTAGACTTAACAGACATTTATAGGACATTATACCTCACAACAGCAAGATACATCTTCTTTTCAAGTGCTCATGGATCATTCTGAAATATAGACCATATGCTGGGTCACAAAGCAAGTCTCAATAAATTCAAAAAGATTGAAATCATACAAAACACTTTCTCAGATCATAAAGGAATGAAGTTGGAAATCAATAATAGGTAGAGTGCCAGAAAATTCACAAATATGTGGAGGCTCAACAACACACTCTTAAACAACCAGTGGGTCAAAGAAGAAATTACAAGAGAAATCAGTAAATATCTTGAGGCAAATGAAAATGAAAACACACATATCAAAACTTATGGGACGCAACAAAGGCAGTGCTAAGAGGGAAATTTATTGCCCTAAATGCCTATATCAAAAAAGAAGAAAGGGCAGAAATTGAGGAATTAACTGTCCACTTGGAAGAACTAGAGAAAGAACAGCAAACTAACCCCAAAGCAAGCAAAAGGAAAGAAATAACAAAGACTAGAGCAGAAATAAATGAAATTGAGAACATGAAAACAATTGAGAAAATCAATAAAACCAGAAGCTGGTTCTATGAGAAAATCAATAAGATTGATGGACCCTTAGCAGGACTGACAAAAAGAAGAAGAGAGAGGATGCAAATAAATAAGATCAGAAATGGAAGAGGAGACATAACCACTGACCCCACAGAAATAAAGGAAGAAATAACAGGATACTATGAACAATTTTATGCTAATAAATACAACAATGTAGATGAAACAGACAACTTCCTAGAAAGGCATGAACAACCAACTTGGACTCGAGAAGAAATAGATGACCTCAACAAACCAATCACAAGTAAAGAAATTGAATCAGTCATTAAGAAGCTTCCCAAAAAGAAAAGTCCAGGACCAGATGGCTTCACATGTGAATTCTACCAAACATTACAGAAAGAATTAATACCAATCCTGCTCAAACTCTTCAAAAAAATTAAAAAGGAGGGAAAGCTACCTAATTCATTCTATGAAGCCAACATCACCCTCATACCAAAACCAGACAAAGATATTACTAAAAAGAAAACTACAGACCAATCTCTCGAACGAATATAGATGCAAAAATCCTCAACAAAATTCTAGCAAATAGAATACAGCAATGCATTAAAACAATTATACATCATGACCAAGTAGGATTCATCCCAGGTATGGAAGGATGGTTCAACATAAGAAAATCAATTAATGTAATACACCATATCAACAAATCAAAGCAGAAAAATCACATGATCATCTCGATTGATACAGAGAAGGTATTTGACAAAATTCAACATCCTTTCCTGTTGAAAACACTTCAAAGGATAGGAATAGAAGGGAACTTCCTTAAAATGATAACGGGAATATATATATATAAAAAAAAACCACAGCTAATATCATCCTCAATGGGGAAAAACTGAAAACTTTCCCCCTAAGATCAGGAACAAGACAAGGATGTCCACTATCACCATTGTTATTCAACAGTGTGTTTGAAGTTCTAGCCAGAGCAATTAGACAAGAAAAAGAAATACAAGGCGTCAAAATTGGAAAGGAAGAAGTAAAACTCTCACTGTTTGCAGATGATATGATACTATATGTTGAAAACCCTGAAAAATCCACAGCAAAACTACTAGAGCTAATAAATGAGTATAGCAAAGTGACAGGTTACAAGATCAACACTCAAAAATCTGTACTGCTTCTATACACTAGTAATGAACAATCTGAGGGGGAAATCAAGAAACGAGTTCCATTTACAATTGCAACCAAAAGAATAAAATATTTAGGAATAAATTTGACTAAAGAGACAAAAGACCTATACAAAGAAAACTGTATGAAATTGTTAAAAGAAATCACAGAAGACCTAAATAGATGAAAGGGCATACCGTGTTCATGGATTGGAAAACTAAATATAGTTAAGATGTCAATTCTACCTAAATTGATTTACAGATTCAATGCAATACCAATCAAAATCCAAACAACTTACTTTTCAGAAATAGAAAAACCAATAAGCAAATTTATCTGGAAGGGCAGGGTGCCCCAAATTGCTAAAAGTACCCTGAGTTAAAAAAATGAAGCCTGAGATCTCACACTGCCTGACTTTAAGGCATATTATGAAGCTACAGTGGTCAAAACAGCATGGTACTGGCATAAAGATAGATATATTGACCAATGGAATTGAATAGAGTGTTCAGATATATACCCTGTCATCTATGGACAATTGATGTTTGATAAGGCAGTCAAGCCAACTCATCTGGGAAAGAACAGTCTCTTTAATAAATAGTGCCTAGAGAACTGGATATCCATATGCAAAAGAATGAAAGAGGACCCATATCTCACACCCTATACAAAAGTTAACTCAAAATGGATCAAAAATCTAAACATTAGGTCTAAGACCATAAAACAGTTAGAGGAAAATGTAGGGAAATATCTTATAAATCTTATATTGGAGCCAGTTTTATAGACCTTACACCCAAAGCAAGAGTACTGAAGAAAGAAAGAAAGAAATGGGAACTCCTCAAAATTAAACACTTTTGTGCATCAAAGAACTTCATCAAGAAAATCAAAAGACAAGCCTACACAATGGGAGAAAATATTTGGAAATGACATATCAGATAAAGGTCTAGTATCCAGAATTTATAAAGAGATTGTTCAACTCAACAACCGAAAGACAGCCAATCTAATTACAAAATGGGAAAAAGACCTGAACAGACACTTCACAGAAGAGGAAATACAAATGGCCAAAAGGCACAGGAAGAGATGCTCAAGTTTCCTGGCCATTACAGAAATGCAAATCAAAACCACAATGAGATATCATCTCACACCCACAAGAATGGCCATTATCAACAAAACAGAAAATGGCAAGTGCTGGAGAGGATGTGGAGAAAGAGGCACACTTATTCGCTGTTGGTGGGAATGTCCAATGGTGCAACCGCTGTGGAAGGCAGTCTGGCAGTTCCTCAAAAAGCTGAATATAGAGTTGCCATATGACCTGGCAATACCACTGCTAGGTATCTACTCAGAGGACATAAGGGCAAAGACACAAACGGACAGTTGCACACCAATGTTTATAGCAGCATTATTTACAATTGCAAAGAGATGGAAACAGCTAAAATGTCCATCAACAGACGAGTGGCTAAACAAACTGTGGTATATACATACGATGGAATATTATGCAGCTTTAAGACAGAATAAAGTTATGAAGTATGTAACAACATGGATGAGCCTTGAGAACTTTATGCTGAGTGAGATTAGTCAAAAACAAAAGGACAAATACTGTACGGTCTCACTGATATGAACTGACATTAGTGAATAAACTTGGAATATTTCGTTGGTAACAGAGATCATCAGGAGATAGAAATAGGGTAAAATATTGGGTAATTGGAGCTGAAGGGATACAGATTGTGCAACAGAACTGAACATAAAAACTCAGAAATGGACAGCACAATATTACCTAACTATAATACAATTATGTTAAAACACTGAATGAAGCTGCATGTGAGAATGATAGAGGGAGGAGGGCTGGGGGCATAAATGAAATCACAAAGAAAGATAGATGATAAGGATTGAGATGATATAAGCTAGGAATGCCTAGAGTGTTTAATGATAGTGACTAAATGTACAAATTATAAAAATGTTTTTGCATGAGGAAGAACAAAGGAATGTCATTACTGCCGGGTGCTGAAAATAGATGGTAGTTAATATTTTAAAATTTCAACTTATGTGTGAGACTAAAGCCAAAAATGTTTATTTGGTACAAAATTTATATTTTGACTAGTGCATCTCCTAATATAACTTATGTAGATAGTTGTTTGAACAATATAAGTACATGGAACCTTGGGTAGGACATGAGATTTTGTTGGTTTGTCCAGAGTGATGCCCCAATGAATCCCAGAGTGATTCGATCAGTGAGTGGAAAAGTATTTGCAAAGCCCCCTTCGGGAATAGTGAGAACAGGGGAAAATTCAACCTCCCCAAGTTGAATTCTTGATATTCTCACAAGCAGTGTAGACAACCAAAGTTATAGGCTGAGCCCCCAGTCTTGGGGTTTGTTCATATGAAACTTAACCCCACAAAGGATAGGTCAAGTCTACTTAAAATTTAGGCCTAAGAGTCACCCCAAGAGAACCTCTTTTGTTGCTCAGATGTGGCCTCTCTCCAGCCAACACAACAAGCAAACTCACTACCCTCCCCCTGTGTACGTGGGACATGACTTCCTGGCAACATGGGACAGAAATCCTGGAATGAGCTGAGACCCAGCATCAAGGGATTGAGAAAACCTTCTCGACCAAAAGGGGGAAGAGTGAAATGAGACAAAGTGTCAATGGCTGAGAGATTCCAAACAGAGTCGAGAGGCTATCCTGGAGGTTATTCTTACTCATTAAATAGATATCACCTTGTTATTCAAGATGTAGTGGAGAGGCTGGAGGGAACTGCCTGAAAATGTAGAGCTGTGTTCCAGTAGCCATGTTTCTTGATGAAGATTGAATAATGATATAGCTTTCACAATATGGCTGTGTGATTGTGAAAACCTCGTGTCTGATGCTCCTTTTATCTACCATGTCAACAGATGAGTAGAACATGTGGGATAAAAATAAATAATAGGGGGAACAAATGTTAAAATAAATTTAGTTTGAAATGCTAGTGATCAATGAAAGCAAGGGGTAAGGGGTATGGTATGTATAATCTTTTTTTTTTCTCTGTTGTCTTTTTATTTCTTTTTCTGAATTGATGCAAATGTTCTAAGAAATGATGAATATGCAACTATGTGATGATATTGAGAATTACTGATTATTTATGTAGAACAGAATGATATGTTAATGTTTTTGTTTGCTTGTTCTTAATTTTTTCTAATTAATAAATAAATAAATTTAAAGAAAAAAGAAAAAATCTCCTCCTTAGATGAGTTCACACCCACAGGAATGGAGAGGGTTGTAGACCATGTTTTCCCAGGGTGCCTACAGCTCCGAACCACCACAGCCCCCAAACCCGGGGGTCTGAAGGGCTGTCTTAGAGAGGACCGCCCTCAACCTGTGGAGTCGGACCTGAATCCAGGTAGTTTGAGTCAGAACTGTGTAATAGCTGGGGACGGAAATTACCAGTCCCATTTGCAGTTGGTGTCAGAATTGAGTCGCAAGTGACTACCTCGCTGGAGGCTGTGGTGAGAATTTTTTGAGATAGTTGTATGTAAAAGCTCCAGCACAGTGAGCAAAATTTAGCAGGTAGTTAACAAACTGGGTTCCTTGCTGTCCCGTGAACCAGAATTGAAACATCACAGGATGGCAGAGACCAGAGGGCAATGGCCAAGTCCAGGCTCTCCTGAGCCTCGACTGGAGGACAGGACCGTGCTTCCTCCCTCTGGGAAACTTCCAAGGCCACTCTCGAGACTCAGAGCACATGAAACTCCAGATATTCTTCATCCTGTACGTCCTACCATCTGCAGAGCTTCTCCGCTGAACCAGTGCCACCTCCAGAGCCCAGGACGGAGGTGAGAAGCGATGATGACAAGAATCAGTGGTTTTTCGTTGGAATTTTCCACAGCTACTTCGGTAAATGTCATCACCATACCGTACCATTCATGATTTTAACTGTTGCTTTTTTTTTTTCCTCCCTCCTCATTTCAAGCCTCAGCAGAGATTACTCATTCCAAAGAAAGCACGTTCTTCTATTCTGGTCAAACTGTGGTTTGGGTTTCCTTAGAATGAGAAGCTTCTTCTGGTTTCCTCTGAAAGGTGGCTGTTATCACATAGAGCAGTGAGGTATTTTGGGCTATCTGATCACAAAGTCCTGGGTCTTCTTGAAACGGGCAGGGGGTGAGGGTGGGGAGTTCAATTATATATATTAGGAATAAGGGATATATAGGAATATGTATATGATGAATGCTTAAGCGCTTTAATGGTTTTCACATTTGGTACAGAAGTGTGCACTTTTAGAGCTGGAAAGGGTTGCAAATGCCATCCTGATGCCAACGTGAATCACCTCTAGCACTAACTCACACTGCAGTGTACACACTCTGCAGTATATGAAGGACAGCACTTCCTTGTGAAAACCCTCCAGTGGAGGCAGGGTGAAATCCACATGCCCATGAGGCCCTGCTCTCACTCACTGCTGACCTTTTCCTCATTCCATGAAGAGGCCGAGTTTGTCCCTACAGGGGCATTTGCACGGTGAGCTCCCTTCACATGGGACGCTGTTTCCAGGTATCGACATGTGCCTGACTAAGTTTAAATGTCACATGCTCAGCAAAACTTTTCCTGACTATCTTAAGCCAAGTACCACGCTGGGTGGTCATTCTCAGTTATATTCTCCGTGTTTTGCTTTCTTCATAGCAATTACCTTAAGCTTTAATCATCTGTCTTCCTTATGGTCTTTCTCCAACCTCTAGCCTATCTGGTCCTTGTCTTTCCTGTTCATCACTGTATTCCATAGTCGGTCCAGTGTCTGACACATAGTAGGCATTCCATAAACATTTTTTGCATAAATGAGTGAATTTAAAATCCCTTAAACAATTTTTTTAATCTGACCTTCATCAGTACTCTCTGGAGCAGACATTACTGCTGTCCTCACTTTATAGTCAAAGAAGTGGGCTCAAAGACAGAAACTGACTCACCCAAGGGTCCTAACAAACCATCCCCAAATTTAGTAGCTTAAACAACAAGGATTTATCATTTCTCTAAATCTGTGTGTTTGCTGCTTGGTTCTGCTGCTGGTGTCATCTGAGCTCACTCATGTGGCTGCAATCAGCCAGCAGCTTGAAGGAGTTCAACATGCCAGGAGCTGGACTGGGACAACTGGGCATCCTTTTCCATTGGATTTTTCACAGCCCAGACATCTTCACAGCCTGGTGGCATCCGTGCATACTTCCAAGAGGGTGAATCCTGAAGCTGCAAGGTCCGTGAAGGGCTAGCCTTGGAAGCTGTACAACATCACTTTGACTCTGTCTCATTTATCAAAGCAAGTCGTAAGACTGGTCCAGATTCAAAGGAAGGGAATAGACTCCACCGCTTTTTTATTTTATTTTTATTGAGAAATCTTCACACACATACAGTCCAAACATGGTATACAATCAATGGCTCACAATATCATCACCTAGTTGTGTATTCATCACCATGATCATTTTTAGAACATTTGCATCACTCCAGAAAAAGAAATAAAAAGAAAAAGAAATCTCATACATCCCATACCCCTACCCCCTCTCTCATTGACCACTAGTATGGCAATTTACTCAATTTTTATCCTTTATCCCTCCTTATTATTTATGTTTTTATCCTTATTTTTTTACTCATCTGTCCATGCCCTAGATAAAAGGAGCATCAGGCACAAGTTTTCACAATCACAGGGTCACACTGGAAAAAGCTATATAGTTATACAATCGTCTTCAAGAATCAAGGTTACTGGAACACAGTTCAGCAGTTTTGGTACTTCCCTCCAGCCACTCCAATACACCATAAACTAAAAAGGGATATCTATATAATGCATAAGAATAACCTCCAGGATAACCTCTCGGCTCTGTTTGAAATCTCTCAGCCACTGACACTTTGTCTCATTTCCCTCTTCCTTCTTTTAGTCAAGAAGCCTTTCTCAATCCCACAATGCTGAATCCCGGTTCATCCCGGGATCCTGTCCCAAGTTGCCAGGGAGATTTACACCCCTGGGGTCATGTCCCACGTCGGGAGTGTGGGGAGGGCAGTGAGTTCACCTGCCAAGTTGGTTTAGAGAGAGAGGCCACACCTGAGACCCCACCTCTTGCTGGAAGAAGCTATCACATCGTAAAGGCACCTGAGCTGGTTTGCTGAAGGCCGTCGTGGAAAGCCCTTCATGGCTGGAAGTGTTGGAACCAGCTTTGATTGAACCTCTGAATCATCAATGACGGTCAGAGGAAACATGATTATCCAGTGATATCAAATGACTCCAAAAACCTTAATCACTTACAAGCAAATTTATTTCTTACTCATGTTCGATGTCCGTGTGGTTTGACTGTGGTTCTGGGACTTCACTCTGGGACCCAAATCCTCTCCAGGGAACTATGTCTGGAACAGAACTCGCAACACTGCCAGTCTCCTGGCCGAGAGGGAAGGGACGCGCCGGACACATGCTGGTCCCAAAGCTCCTGTCAGAAGTGACACAAACCATTTCCAGCAGCACATCAGTGGCTAAACTAGTCACAGATGTATAATCCTCCCTCTGGGAGGGACACTGAATATAAATGGACAGTAATCCCACTCATCCTGAAGTCTATTTCACTCTTCCGTGCCTCCAAAAAAGACATCATTTACCAAGTTAAATTGATCTCATTCTTTTTCTACTTCTGGTCCAAGCGCTGCTCTCTCATCCGCTCCCTCTGCCCAGAAAGCAGTACAGAGAGGCAGAGGCCATCAGAACTTTCCTTTTTCCAGGACTCATGTCCCAGCTTCTTCAGCCAACCCTCCCCCCCCACCCCGCATCCCGCCCCGCTCCCAGCTTAAAAGCCTGGCCTGGGCTCCATTGCTCACAAGATCCAGTTCAAACTCCCCTCTGTGTCCTCAGAGCCCTCCAGGACCTGCCTCCTGCTGACCTCTCCAGCCTCATCTCCACACACTGTCTGCTCCCCATACTGTAGGGTACAGCCCTGCTAATGTTGGGCATTTCCTGAATGCCCCAGCCTCCCTCATGCCTCTTGACTTTACTCCACACTGTTTCCTCTGCCTGGAAGGCCCATCCCCTCTACTCCACCTTGTTAAATTTTGCTTTCCTATTAAAGACTGGCTCTTAAGCAACTTAACTCTCCTCTCTGGAGACAACTCCTTTTGCTAAACTGCTCCCTGATAGTATGCATTCATTCACTCATCTGTTCCCTGATAGTGTGCATTCATTCACTCATCTGCTCCCTGATAGTGTGCATTCATTCACTCATTTGAATATGTACTGAGCACCTACTGCAAGTCAGCTGCTGTTTCAGGCCCCAAGGAGACAGACCAAGGCCCCTCTCCCTTGCAGGACAAGTCAAAACTGACCATAAAGCATTAAAACAAATTAACACTAATTTCAAGTGGCGGTAAGCATTTTGATTACCGTAAAAAGGGAGGGTGTGAAACACCGTGTGGGAAGGAGGTGATGGCTTTAGATAAGATGGTCAGGGAGCTGGGACCTGAATGAGGAAGAACCAGCCGAGGCAAGATGTGAAGGCAGAGCCTTCCCAAGGCCCATACTACAGCTTGACCCATTCCGGAAACAGAGAGGAAGCTGCTGTGGCTGGGGCACTCTGAGAGAGATGGAAAGCGCTGAGATATGAGATCAGAGAGGCAAGTAGTGATCAGATTATGTCAGGGCCTCCCAGCAGTGCTAAGCAGTTTGGATTTTATTCTAATTTGCAACAGAAAGCCATGGGAGGATTTTTAAGGGGGGGAGGGGATAGAATGACATGATTTACACTTTTTAGTGATTACCTGAACTGCTTCATGGTTTGCTGAGCAGGTGGAGGCTAGAAGAGCAGGATTGAAGGCTCTCCCTGTCATTCTGAGATGATGGGGGCTTGGATGTGGGATGCTACAATAGCGTCCCACAGAAGCTGTGGACTTAGGGATTTTGCACCCAGCAGCCAGCATCGGCTGGGCACACAGCGATAGAACAGGCTTCCTGAACTGGCTTAGGGCGGTTTAACAACCATCACTAGCACATGTCTGATATTCATTCCCAGCTACACCCACTCCCCTATGCTCTTTTTAGCCAAGCTTCTGGCAAAACTCTCTCCAGGTGTTAGGTTCCCGGAATAAGCAGGAGAAGCCCAGGACTGCCTCCCCTCCACTGGGCTGGCTGCCGCAGGCTCCCTCCCACCCAAGGCACTGAGGCCAGTGTTAGCACGACACCCCTGATATTTAGAAGGTGAGTTTCCCCATCTGAGCCTCAATCTTCTCATCTGGAAGATGGGCATTACGTTCCTCACCTAAAAACCTTTTTGGGAGAACCTTTCCCAGGGCCCTCCTCTCTACTTCTCTCTCCCTCCAGCCCCTCCTTCAACAAGAACAGATTCACTGTGGAGTTTTCTGCAATTCCACTGATTTCTTTATTTGCCCCTTAACTATTCCTTCCCTGGACTAATTGATTTAAATGGACCCTTTAGCCTCTGGCATCTCTGTGTTTCTGGATTTCAGATCTGAGAATTATCAAGGCATTTTCCTCCAAACTAGTTCTCTCTCTCTGCCACTCCCCACGCGCCCCCACCCCCACCCCCCCACTCCCAGCTATTTTTTTTGTAAACCCTGATTCAGGGTGCTAGTTCCTGGGTGCCCAAGATGAGGAATTCCAGCTGACTCCGCGGCTCTAGATCCTCTACGGTACCCCCCCCTTCCCCTCTCCCCCCACTTCCTGGGCAGGGACCAGTGCGGGGCCACAGCTGGGACTCCCCCCTCAGTTCAAAGGTATGGCAGAGACAGAGGGGACCGGGGTTAGTGTCAGAGGGAGGAGGGCGGAAGGTCTAGGAGAAAGGAAGAGAAAGCGAGGTGAGAGCGTGGGAGAGGGAAATGGAGAAGAGCAAAGGGAGAGAAAAACGTGCGCGCGCGGCGCACAGCAGTGAGGAAGAGAGCGAGAGAGATTTGGAGTGGGAAGAAAGGGAAAGGAAGGAGGGGTTGCGAGCGAAAGGAGGAAGGGGGTGGGAGCGAGTTGGGGCGGAGACGAGGAAGTGGGCGCCAGGCGCGGGGCCCGGCTGTGCGCGCCGCCCGCTGCATCCCTGCCGGGAGCCGAGCCGGCGCGGGCGCGGGAGCCGAGGCGAAGCAGGCACGGAGCCACACCCGGCGGCAGCGCCACCAGGTAAAGCGACCGCCGCCTCCCCACGGCTCCTCGGCTCGGGGTGGGGTCCGGGCGGGAGCCGGCGGGGGCGCCCGGGGCTGCTCCCGGATCCCTGGTGGCCACCGTGGTTCCCACCCAGAGTTCGAGCCCTGGGTACGCCGCTCTCCGGCTGCGCCTGACCTTGGGCGAGTGCGTCGGCCCCCCAGCGTCCGTTTTCTCGGCTGTCACCTGCGGGGGGTCGTGCCCGCCCCAAGAGGGCGTCGCGAAGATGGGCTGCAGCCCTCGTCCGCTGCAGTGCTGGGGCCCCGAGCCGGGTTTATCTTCGTTCTGCCCGCTCCGGGGTGGATTTTGAAAGTCCACTTGCCTCGAAAAAGTCCCTCTTTGGCCCCGGGTCTGAACGATGGCATTTTCTCTGGGAGATGTGCCCATCGGGGGCCACGGAGCGACTTTCTCTGCTTCAGGAAAGCTGCGGAGCCTGGGGGTCTCCCGGGGGAGCACGGCGGGAGTTTTCCCTGAGAGCGTTTGCAGCAGGCGCCCTGGCTGGGCTCTGAATCGGTTTGGCCACTTAAGCAATGCTGTGACCTTGAGCATGTGAGCCTCAGTTTCCTCCTTCCTGAAAAGGGATATGCCAATGCCCCCCTTTTGAGGTGATTGTGGACCTACAGAGGTGGTGCCCCCAAGGCAGCCACCATAGGCTAACTCTGGTGGCCCAAGAGTCCTCCTGCTAATTGTTTCCTTTTAGAGCTCATCTGTGTGCACCAGAGGTCCTCTTGGTCTTCTCTGGGGGAGATGGTCAGTGGGTGGAACTGAGTGGTGGCCCTTGCTGGACATGAAACAGGTCCCAGAGGATTTGGGGACGTGGGGGACCAGGAGCCCCACCCTTCACCCCAGACACATCCTGCAGCTAATGATTCTCTAAGACGTGACATCTCTCAGAGGGGGTCATGTTCTGTAAAGTTTCCTAGCTTAACCTCTGTGAGTCGCGGTTTCCTTATTTTGCAATACGAATTTACGAATTCCTAAGTTGGAAATAACGACCTTCCTGTCACTGGATATGACCAAAGGCAATTGGATTGAATATAATTATTGATGTTTCTGACCCTGAGATATAAGGGGAATTGAAGATAATGAGAAAATAATGCTTCTCAAGTGCCTGCTATGGGCAGGCCGGTGTTGGCTTTCTGCCACCCTGGAAAGCTGGTGCCATCAAACCCCGGTTTACAGATGAGGAAACCAAGGCTCACAGAGGTAAAGTGAGTTCCACGGGTCACACCCGTAGGAAGTGCCTGAGCTGGGATGGAGCCCATGTCTGCCTGCCTCCAGGAGGTTTCCAAGGCTGTCATGCTGTCCTCACAGTTTGACTTAGCACAGCGGCTGGGACCCGGCAGGTGCTCACTCAGCCTTGGGTTTTTGCTCCACCTCTGCTAGGAAGAGCTGCTACCTAATCACTGCAGAAAGTGAGTCTGAAGGTTGGCAGTGGGTTTAGGGATTCTTTGCCAAGTGATTTATCTAGAGCTCTGGAAGGAAGGAAGGTGTTAGCTGCCACCACATAAGAAGCAGGTATTAGGCTGACTCACTCCCAGCCCACCAACTTCTCTTTCCCTCCCCCACCTTGACCTGGTTAACCTTAACCCATTAACATTGATTTAGCCAATTCTCGTGGATTCAGGGGCGCTTTCCATTCTCCACTGTCAGCTGATAACTAACTGAACTGACCATCTCAGCCAGTATATCTGAGGGAAAACAAGGCCAAGGCCAGCTGTGGTCCATCTCCTCCAACACCCCAAAGAAAGGGAAACAAGATTAAATTCCAAGAATTTAACTAAACCTCTGGGAAGAAATCCCTAATGGTGGGAAATCGTTGTCCCAGCAGGCTAGAGAAGTTCCTTCGCCAAAAAATGGTTAAAGATAACAAGGCATTCACCCAGATGAAATAATGAGGATATGAACAAATGCAACAATCAGAGAGAACCTAAATGTCCAACAAGAGGGGATAAATTAAGTAAGTCACAACACAGCTATGTGGCTATTAAAATGAGGAATTTTTAATAAGTGGGGACAGGCTTATGCTAAAATTATATATCTATATGCGTATATATGTGGTAAAGCATACATAGCAAAATTGGGTATTATGGGTATTTGTTCTCTGACTCTTAATATTTTCTGAGCCTTCCAGATTTTATTCAATGAGCATAGACTCGAGTAGGGGCTGTAGGACTGCCAGGCTTCTAGTGCGGTGGACTTGCTGAGAACAGGGAGGGCATGGCTAATTGAAGGAAGGCCCAATATGGTTCTGTAAAATTGGTGACTGATCTCTAGGGGCCTCCAGGCCCATGGTGGAGATTGAATTTTCCTGGAAAGGGCCCAACAGTGTCTTTACCATCTTCTCTTCTCCTGTCTTTTCCCCCTCCAAATCTGATACATCCTTCATCCCACTGTCAATTTGATAATACAGATCTGAGAATATTGCTCCCCTCCTCAAAAATATTCAATGGCTCTTCATTCCCTTTTGGATCAACTCCAAAGTCCTTAGACTAAGCATTCATGGCTCTTCATAGACAGGTCCCTGCTCAGTTGCATCACCTCCAGCTACCTACCCCACCCTCTGCCGGTCCAGCTATAGCCATCTGCACCCAGCTGGCTGAATCAGTCATGTCCTTTCCCTCCATTCAGCCTCTGCACATGCAGTTTCTCTTGCCTGCAATGTCTTCCTTTGCTCAACAACCTCCTTCCTCCTCATTCTTCAGAGTTCATTGAAACTAGATCTTCTGGGAAGCCTAACAGCTTACGGGTCTGTTCATACCCAAGGGCTCCCTGAAGATATAGACATAGAGGCAGTGTAACCACCCCCCCACCCCACCCCACCCCCACACACATCTTCCCCATGATCTAGGGCTGGCTATGTACCCCTGTGCATAACAGGGCCACCTCTGTTTTGAGGCCTGACAGGCCACTTAGGGGAAAGAAAGAATGTGAAATTGTTAATGCCAATAATAGCTGACATTTGTTGCGTTCTTACCATGTGCCAAGGTAGGTAATATTAATATTCCCATTGTATGGAAAGGAATCTGAGAGTCACCTGCCCAAGATCACGGGGCATTCAAACCAAAGCCATTGAAAGCCAAGAGAATGAATGGATGAATGGATGGCATTTAAATCAATCCACCCAGAGCCTCCACTCCTATCCAGAGTCAGGAAGCGTCAACAACTGGAACCAGCCAACATTTAAGCACCTGTCACAGAAACCCCACAAGAAGCCATGCACCGCTGCATGTTACAGGTGAAGAAATAGCTCAAGTGTGCTAGGCTTTGTGCTGGGAACCAGGGACCCAACGGTGCTGCCACGACAGAGAGCTCACAGGCTGTGGAGTGGGAAAGAGTGGTGTGCAGACGGTATCCTCAGGGCTTTGATGGGGAGAGGGGTGTCCAAGAAATGGAGAGACCTCAGAGGATGCAAAGTAAAGGCCACCCAGAAGAGAGGACATTTGCCATAGATTGAGAAGAGTAAGTAGGAATTCACTGGGTAAGCAAGAGATGTCAGCATAGGGGTTCTGAACTGGGGGTAATTTTGTCTCCCTCCCCAGGGGACATCTGGCCACGACGGGAGATATTTTTGGTTGTCGCAGCTGGGGTGGGAGGAGGTGGGAGAGGGCTGGCATCTAGTGAATAGAAACCAGGAATGCTGCTAAACCTCCTACAATGCATAGGACACTCACCTACAACTAATTATCCCACCCAAAATGTCAATGGCACCAAGGTGGAGAAACCCTAGGTTAGAAAGAAGACAAGGATGTTTGTGAGCAGAAATCAGCAGGCACAAGACTCAAGGCATCCCCAAGTATTTGCTGAGTGTGTACTCTGTGCTGGGCACTTTGAGTCATGATTGCCATGTTGGCTTCTTGTCCTCCCTGCATCCCCATACAGCAACGTGCATGGCCTTTTAAAAAAAGCTTTACTTTAACAGTCTTGTTGAGATTATAACACGCATCCCATATAATCACCCATTTAAAGCTTACAAGTCAGGGGTTTTTAGTCTATTCAGAATTATGCAATCATCACCACTGTCTAATTACATAACATTTGCATCACCCTGAAAGAGAAACCTTGCACCCATTAGCTCTCACTCCCCATTTCCTCTCAGCTACCCTTCCCTCCAGCTCCGGGCAATCACTAATCTACTTTCTGTCTCAGTGGATTTACCTATTCCTATGCTGGACATTACAGATAAATGGAATCACACAAAATGTAGACTTTTGTGTCTGTCTGGCTTCTTCCTCTTAGCATAATGTTTTCAAGGTCATCCAAGTTGCAGTATTTATCAGAACTTCATTCCTTTTGCTTGCTGAGTAATATTCCATTATATGGATCTAACACATTTAATCTATCCATTCATCAGTTGATGGACATTTGGGTTATGAATAATGCTGCTGTGAGCGTTTGTGTACAAGTTTTTGGGTAGAAATATGGTTTCGTTTCCCTTGGATAATAAACCTATGTGTGGAATTGTTGGGTTGTATGATAACTCTATGTTTAATCTTCTGGGGAACTGCCAGACCGTTTTCCAGAGTGGCTGCACCATTTTACATTCTCACCAGTCATGCCGGAGGATTCTGATTTGTCCACATCCTCTCCAGTGATTGTTCTTTTCTGTCTTTTTGGATATAGCCCTCTTAGTGGGTGTGAAATGATATCTCTGTTTTAATTCCCATTTCCCTGGAGGCTACTGGTATTGAATATCTTCTCATGTGCTTCTTGGCCATTTGTACGTCTTCTTTGGAGAAATGTCTATCCAATCAGGAGCCTCTTTTAAACTTAGTTGTGCCATTTTCTTATTTAGACTGAAATGCAAACGCCCTACCAAATCTGCCAGCCCCAAGGTGATGGGGCCCTGCTTACAGCTGCTTCTCTTTCACTCTCCTTTCTCTTGCTCTGCTGTAACCACACTGGCCTCAGAAGCAGCTGCCTCCTCCCACTCTCACATCCTTTGGGTTTGCTGGTTCCTCTACCTGGATGGCATTTGCGTAGCAGCCCTGGGTTCAGCTTCAGAGAAGCCTTCCCTATCCTGCCCCTGGCCCCCCAGGCCCTCACTAATTTATCTCAAGGTTTCCTTTGAGCATCATTACTATGTTAGGTCTTGATTGAAGAACTGGCCACCAGGCATGACCACGCCTTCCAGTCACTGTGTGACCCTGGAGAAGCCACTGCCCCTCTCTGAGCCTCAGTTGCCCCATCCAAAAACCAGAAGGGGACTCTGGCTGGCAGAAGGCGGCAAGCTTGCCTCCACGCTGCAGGGACACACGTGCTGAACCCTGTGGTCTCCTGTAGATGGCTGCATGCGATGGCGCCGCAGCGCCCAGGGGAGGGGACGCGAAGCGTGGAGGAGGTATCCCATGCCTTTGGCTCGGCGCTGCTGGGGTTTCTGGTGTGTCCCGTCTCCAAGAAGCCGCTCAGAGGTGACGCGTCGACAAATGAATTGATGGCTGACGAGTTGGGAGTAGCATATACAATCATTGATGTCGTTCCTAAAATAATGCCACAGGGAGCTGGGATGACACATCAAAATAAGAAGCAGGAAGAAATGGAGCAGCACAGATCCTAATTTTTAAAACACACAAGATAATTAAATTCTGTTAATGCTATATACCATTTAGAAAGTCAGGGTGACAAGTAATAAGAAAATGGTGCTTTTACAGTCTGCTCTGGCCAATTACCATACCATTACTTCCAGCTTTGGACTTGAATGCTGTGCTGGTTTGCAACTGAGAAGCCATGTTCTTTAATACTCATTCAATATCGCTGGATGGAATCTCTTTAATTAAGTTATTTCTGTGGAGATGTGAACCATCCAGTTATGGGTAGGACCTTTTGATTAGGTGGTTTCCATGGAGATGTGTCTCCACCCATTCAAGGTGGGGTTGCTTACTGGAGTTCTTTAAGAGGGAACCATTTTGGTGAAAGCTTCAGAACCTACACAGCCAGAGACCCTTGGAGATAAAAGAAAATGCCCCTGGGGAAACCTTAAGAAATGAGAAGCCCAAGACCCCAGCAGATGCCATCCACGTGCCCTCCCAGCTGACAGAGGTATTCTGGACCCATCTTCCTTTCTTGAGCCAAGAGATCTTTCTCTGGATGCTATAGTTTGGACATTTTTATAGCCTTAGAACTTTAAACTTGCAACTATTAAATCTCCTTTTTAAAGGCCATTCCATTTCTAGTATATTGCATTCTAATACCTTTAGCAAACCAAAACAGATGGGTATTAAACTTTCCAGAGCCCAGATGGTATATATATATAATTTCTTGGGCTTTTATTTCTGAAAACCCAACTGGTTGGAAATACTGGGGACCTATTTCATGTGCAGAAGATATTTCATGTTCCTTAAGCTGCAGTAGCTTCTTTTATTATATTCTTGTACTGCCCTTTTCTTTGAGGTTCTAACTTATAACAAGAAACATTTCCACAAAATGTCCTGTTAGAGATTAACAGTCCTGATCATCAACTGATGACTTTATTTCTTATCATCTAAAAGGCAATTCCTTGAAAGTTTATTTGTTTCTATTCAATCTCTTTGGTAAAGCTACATGTTAGGGGGTAACTAAGACAATTACAAAGGAACAGTGCTAGAGTAGTTGTAGAGAAATGCTTTTGAACTAGTGCTATATAAAACCTCATGATAAAAATGGAAATTTCATGCAGTTGCAAACATTCTGAGTTTGCAAAATTCCCTGATTTCCTTGACGTCAAATGTGTACAGTAATGATAATAAAATAAGAGGTTGATACTTTCCCATTAAACAGACAAACAAACCAGAATGTATGTGACTGGCTGATCCCAGAGGGTCTTTCCGATTCTGCCCTTCTTTGAGTCCCTGTGTCACAAGAGCTGCCAGGAAGGCAGGCCCAGAAGGCGCTGTCATGGAGAGAAAAGGGCAGCAGGAGTCAAGTTAGTCACAGATTGGAGCAAGTAGCATGGCTGATTGTTGATGGCCCCAGAGGACAGTCTTCGGAAGCATGCAGCAGCTCTGACCTGGCACCAGCCTCCAGGAACAGCCTAGAGGATCTTAAATGCCTCCAGGCCCAGCGAGGACTCTCACATTTTGGTTACTTACAGCTCCACAGTTGCCCACCTTTCCTGGAAGAATAAACCTCTAACCACGGAACCTTTCGTTCACTCATTCAGTCATTCAGCAAACACATCCCAGGATCCTCCTGGTGCCTGGTTCTCAGCAGTGCATTAAAGATACAGAGGAAGAAAAATATGACCCTGGCCAAGGATTTGGGGTCTAAATGATGCCACCGTGGAAAAGGCAGCCCTTAACCGAGTGCAAACCACAGAGATTCGAATACCACCCACTGCTCCGAGGAATCAGGCAAGGATTTGTAGAGCTAGGTTTGGAGGTGCGTGGGAGTGCAGCAGATGGACAAAGTGTCTGGGTGTTCCAGATGGAGAAAGAACATGTGCAAAGGCCCAGAGCTGCAAAACCACAGGGTATGCTCAGGACATTCGGAGCTATTTGGTTTTGTCCCAGACACCAGGGGCAGAGCTAAGAAGTAACAGAGGAATGGGCAGGCCCCTTATCTCAGAAAGCTCTCCAGGCCGGGCTGAGGAGTTTGACTGTTTTTGACCTGTTGGCGGCAGCAACCACAGAAGGATTTTAGGCTGAGGATAAAGGCAATCAGATTCGCGTTTTTGAAAACATTCTTTCTCCAGACAGCAAGGAGGCAGGTGGGGCTGAGGAGAGAGCTGGAGACAGGCAACTTCATCAGAAAGCCACTGCTCTTGTCCAGGTGAGCAGTGATGAAGGCTGGGCAGTCTGGCTAGTGAGAAGGGAACAGATTTAAAAGCTGTTAGGGAGGTAAAGTCACCTGAAAGGGGTATGCATTGGAGGAGAGAGAGGAGTCAAAGTAATGAATGACTGGGGAACAACTAATGTCAGCCTCCTGGGGTCCCTGCATGGAGAAGCAAGGAGCTGGCATTTGAATGTGGCATTTTCTGGGTAGCTGAGGAGGGGAGAGAAGGACCAGAGGCAGGAGAAAGGGGGAAGTCCAGTCCAAGGGAACAGTAGTTGCAAAGGCACAGAGATGTGAGAATATGGAGAGTTTAGAAAGAGTGAAACTCTGGGTGGTTGGATCCCAGAGGATGCAATGGGAGGAGGGATGGGGAAACTGAGGCTGGGGATGGTGGGAAAGAGAGATGTTTGGCTTTGAGGACCACCATGAGAGCCCAGAGCAAGAGTCCCTGCCTCCCATGCCACAGTCACTTCCAGACCCAGAGCACTCACTACCCACATGGAAGCCCATGGCCAGGGTCAGATGGCTCTCTCTCCTCAGCCCCAGACCATGCCTGTGGGCCCAGAAATGGTGAATCTCAGCCTGATTTTCAAGCAGGAGGAAGGTGGGCTTCTCCAAGCAGTTGGCCAATGAGTGTGATGCCAATCTGGGGCTGAATTCTCCAGGGGATTATGAAAGGGAAGGGTGAGGAGTCAGCAAAGGAAGAGGTAAGACCAGGACGCCAACCTGATTCTTTGAGGACGCCAAGGACATGCCGAGATCATCCACTGCCAGCTGGCAGGGACATTTGTAGAGCCCATAAGGTGTTTGAAAAAGCAAGCCATTTTAAAATGAGAAGAAGATTTCATTGAAAAGTTAGGACATTTCTTTTTCTTTTGTTTTTTTAATCTTTTTTTCTTTTTGAAAAGTTTTATTATGGTAGCATATAAGCAACATAAAATTTCCCATTTTAGCTACTCTTAAATACACAATTCAGTGGCATTAATCACATTCACACTATTTTGCTACCATCACCACCATCCACTACCAAAACTTTCCATCGCCCTAAACAGAAAGTCTGTATTTATTAAGCAGTAACCTCCAGAAGATTTCACTGGAAAGCCAGGAGATTTCACTTCAAATCAGGCTTTCCAGTCCCTCCTCTTCCCTCTCTTTGGGGACCAGTTTTCTTAGCTTGCTGCATAGCCCTCCAGATTTTATTTTTGCAAATGCAACAAAAAATGCATATATATAGTTCCGCATGTGTAGATATGTAAAGAATATATATTTTCTTATATTCGACACAAAGGGGAGGATATTATACAAACAATTCTGTACCTTGTATGTTATATTTTATTCACTGTAGAATTAAGTTTCAATGTAGAACATTTTGAATAAAGAAATGTGGAAAGAAGAAACTGACTACTCTCTATATCACCTTCCAAATAGAAACCACCATTTCCATCCAGGTATACCTTCTAGACATAAAGTTTAGAATTATTCCCTCTGTGTAGGTTAATAAGGTAGGACCTCACAGTTATAATCATTCTCTATATGCAATTTCAATCCTTTTTTTAAAACTTCAATATAAGCCTTCTTGATATTTCGTCATTTAAAAAAATGTGATAGCAATGACTCTATGAATTCCATCATGACATAATTAACCAACCGTTCTATTTTTGAACATGTAAAGGTCATTTGCAATATTAGACTATGGGAACGAATACAATTAAACCTACAGTTATACCCTTGCTGGGGCCTCAGAGAGAAGCAAAAGGGCATTAGGTTTATGAGCCAAGTCCCCCAATGTGGGGAAAGGAGATGGGTGAAAGATGATTGGCAAAAGGTGACAGTTGTTGAGGCCGGAACGTGGCCCCCTTATGCTCTTCTCTCTACTGCTGTGTGTGTTTGACAAATTCCAGAATAAACCATTGTAACAAAGCAGCCCCCCCCCACCAGAAAAGTTGGGGAACCACTGGGCCTGAACGCTGTCATGCCTTCCCACCATGATTCCCCACTTGGTGAGCACCAGCCTCGATATCCAGTAGGGATGATAAGGTCCATTTTATAGGAAGGGAAATGAAGCTCAAAGCAAAGTCTCCTGGCCAACAGCGCCCAGCTGGAAGCAGCTGAGCTGGGACTAGAACCCATCACCTTGGGTCTAGTCTAGGGTCCTAAAGCCTCAGATGAAGGGTCCACCAAGGGGGAAAATTCCTATCCCTGCTCCCCAAATTTTGACAGTTCTGTTTAAGACCTTGCTCCCTCCTCGCTAAGCTTCTCTGAATGCCTTTCGCCTTCTCTCTATTTTGAGGACCACGGCTTTTAACCTTGTCAGTCCTCAGAAGATACACCTCAATTTTCCCCCCTGTTGGACCCTTCATCTGAGGCTTTAGGACCCTAGACTAGACCCAAGGTGATGGGTTCTAGTCCCAGCTCAGCTGCTTCCAGCTGGACGCTTTTGTCCAGGAGACTTTGCTTTGAGCCCCATTTCCCTTCCTATAAAATGGACCTTATCATCCCTACCACACAGGCTATTGAGGGGCTTGAGGGCGTTAAGAGCAAGGTATTTCTAGGGCCACCTATTTGGCTTACCTTCTGGTATTGTTGCTTCTCTCTGCAGCCCCAGCAAAGGCTTGGGGTCTCTCTGCCTCTTATTTGTCAGCCATAGAATGGAGATAATAACAGTCCCTGCATGACGTGATTGTTCTGAGGAGTCAATGAGCAAATATGTGTACCGCTCCAGCACTCAGTAGATCTCAATAAATGCTCATGCTCTATGTAACGCACCAGCACTCGGCTCAGTGCCTGGCCGGGCCAGATGCCTGCCCTTCAGCTCCCCATTTGCCTCTCCCTTCCCTGCCCAGCCCCCTCTCCTGGCAGGCCACCCCCATCTGCATCCCCCCCCACCCTCCACCCCCTTCATGTAGACTCTCAGCATCTTCTCCTGTTCCTCGCAGTGAGGGAAGCTTCCACCATGGACCTGTGTCTGTCCAGAGAGGCAGCCCCCCAAAGGGGGTAGGTGGGAACGTGGGCCAGAGCTGTTTTCCAAGAGAAGCTGAAAATCTGGGTTTTGGCATGAAGTGTCCTAATTTTTTGAAATGCTTGTCTTTTTATTTTTCATAAACATGAAACCAAATAGCATTCTTTAGTGTCAGTGGCCATTGTTTCATCTTTGCTGCGCATACATTTGCAAAACAGGTGAGATGCATATCATTGATTTTGTCTTCACACAGGAGTTTGTGTCCTCACTGATAACAGCACCATTGCCTCCTACACACACACACACACACACACACACACACACACACACTTCTAGTCAGCAGTTTGGAACCACTGGTCTGCACATGTCGGGAAAGGAAAGCAGGCCTTTACATGAGCTGCAGCCAAAGGTCTTGCTGGGTCCCCTCTGAGCACTAAACTGTGACCTCCAGAGAACAGATGGGGACTGAGCCAGTTCAGGGGCTGCCTTAGAACAGCCTTCAGCCGATGCTTGCTAAATGAATAATAATCAGCTGGTGGAACTGGGGGTCTCCTGAGTGGAGAAGAGTGAACCAAGGGAGCCCGTGAGCTCCCTTGTTCAGAGGGGACATTGCTAACAGAGTTGGTTGTGATTCACAGGACCACCTCTTCCCTTGCCCTAGGGATGTCCGGGAAAGGCTAGACTTGACTACTTCTTTGAGCACTTTCTCGTTAAATCCTCCCAACAATCTTAGGAGCAAGCTTTCACGATCTCCATTTCCCAAATAAGAAAATCGAGGCACCAAGAGAGTTTCCAATAATCCTCTAAGTGTGGGTCTCATGAAAGTCCCTCCTTACCATGAAATTCCTTGCTTCCTATTGTGGTCACAGGAAAAGGAATGACCTCCCTGTCTTTGGAGGTAATCAAGTAGAAGCAGTCTGGCCATTTATCTGGGATCCTGGGTAGGGGATTCCTGCACATTCTGTCACAACTGCACCGCTGGGTTATTTCTTGCCCTCAGCCCTATTAGTATATTACTTAGAAACCTAGCAGCTCCTCCCTTACCACACACACACACACACACACACACACATCCACACTCCACTGTGAGCAGCAGTGAGCTGGAGAACTTTGCAACAGTCAGACTGCAAATGCAGTCACCTGCCTGGAGCAAAACCCCTGAAACCTTTGAACCCACTGGGGACCCTTTAAAGAGTCTTCACAATAAATTGCAGGTTTAACTCCCCCGCTGGCCACATCAGTGAGGGCAGCGATCCCTTCCGGGGGACAGCTGTGTGGGCTGGCTGTGACTTGTTTTGCCAAGCCCTGCTTGGACTTGAACCTGTAACAAATGCTGGCAGAGCCTCATCTGTGGGCAAGGGTGAGCCAACAGACGTGCGGCCTGCCCCCCCCCCCCCGGAACATATCCCCCACCCCTACCCCTGCAAGGGCAGACAGAGAAACAAGGAACATCATTAATGGTGTTTAATTACAAGTATAAAAATACCATGCAGGAAGAACAAGGGGTGACAAGAATGTATAATCAGGGTCTGACTTTTTTCCCAGACGGTTGGTGGGGAATGGGCTGATGTTTAAGGGGAAGGGGAGAAGGCTGGCTGGTGTGGCCAGAAGTCTCTGCATGAGAGACATTTGGGGTTAATTCTAGAAACATTGCCAGGGGTCAGATCATCCAGGTCCTTGTGGACCAGAGAAGGGATTGGGAAGGGAGCAGGGTTTAAGCAGGAGAGTTTTGGAAAAAAGCTCACTCGGCATGAAACCACAGGGTACCTCGTTTTCCTTGCAGAACCCTCTGTACATGCTGCTTTGAGAGCATGGGGGCGTCCTGTTTCCAGGACTGAGTTCCAATTCTGTAAATACCCTGGCCTCACCCTCACTTCCTCCCCATTCCTCTGCCCTCGGCCCCAAACAGGTTCCCATCAGAGCCTTGCAGACCATCCAGGGCTTACCATGAGCCACGCCCCAGCACGTAGACCGTTCCAAATGGAGATGTGTGTTCACTGGGAGCTCTCGTTGGTTCTGGGCACCTTGAGTGCCTTCTCGTGTAGCAAAGGCAGGACTTGAGACCAGAATTTCCAAGAGGAGAGCAGAGACTGGCTGTGAGGAGAAGAGTGACATTTATTGAGGATCCATGATGCTTCTAGCACTATCCCTTGAGTGTCCCAGCACTCCATGACATGGTTCTATGCCCATTAACAGCTGTGAAACTGAGCCTCAAGAAGGTTTGATGCTTGGCCAAGCAACAGAGGGAAGGAACTGCTGAGCCAGCCCCCGAACCCGGGTCTGCCTGGTTCTCCTCCTCTACACGGTGTTGTCTTCCTGGGATGAGCCAAGTGTTTCCTCATGTGAGGACAGATGATCCCGGGTGGTCAGTGAGACAGATACCAGCAAACTTCATGCAGAGGGAAGGCTCCCTTTCCAGTCCTCCTTCAAACCTTCCTCTGTATGTCAAAGTAAATATATTGGCATGGTGTTAACTCAGCTTTCACAGCTCTCTAACGCATGCCAGTATCGTTCTCTAACAACAAACAGGGTTTCTGTTTGGGGTGAAGGAAACGTTTTGGTAATAGATGGCGGTGAGGGCAATACAACATTGTCAATGAGATTAGTGCCCCTTGGTGTGCTTGGGAGGGGTTGAAAGAGGAAACTTTGTGTTGTATATATGTTCTCACAATTAAAAGAAAAAAAAAGAGCCTCTAAGAAGACAGTGACAATTAAATGCAATACATGATCCAGGATTGGATCTAATAATGGTCTAATAATGGATGAGAAAGTGCCCAAAAGGACATTATTGGAGCAACTGAAAAATTGGAATATGGACTTTATGCTTCATGTCTGTGTTAAATTTCTTGAACTTGTACTTAAGGAGGTTACATATGTGAGTGTCCTTGTTCTCAGGAAATGTACATGGAAGTGTTAAGTATTAGAGATGATGTGTGCAACATACTCTCTAACATCTAAAAGATTATTAGATAGATATAACAAATATGGCAAAATGCTGCTATTCAGTAAATCTGGGAAACTGGATGAGCGTTGGAGTTCTCTGTATTTTTTTTTTTTTGGAGCTTTCTTGATAATTTGCAATTATTTCAAAGTAAACAGTTTTTTTTTCTAAAAAGAAGGTTAGGCAGGGCTTTTCAGGCAGCAGTAGTTATATAGATTTTAATTCCATTTTTTGCTTTTACTGCATTTATTTTTAAGTGGCCTATCTGAGGGAAAGTGATCCTGGTATTCCATTTACTGTAGTAATAATACAATTTCTTTGGCAGTAAACTCAATCATTATAAAGAAAAACATTCGGTATAAAAAGAAAACAGAACTGGTTTTACATGGATTTGGAAAAAAATGGAGGTGGTATATGATGAAATGAGGTTTGAGAAACACAGGCTGAGCAGGACAAGGTAAGCTATAGGGTATTGGAAGCCAGGAAGGCTGGGATCGTCCCAACTCGTCCTTCAGCCAGCTGTGTGTCCTCTGCCTAGGCACTTGGCCTCTCTGTGCCATATTTGCAAAATGAGGTAATTGTGACTGCCCTGGCTGCTTCACGGATTTCTCAGGCCAGACTAGAAATGAAGGCATGGGCTTGGGTAAGGGCCTTGGAAAGTGGGGGAGGGCAGAGAGGATTAAAAGGTAACCCATGCTTGTCAGTGTGCTTGGCAAGGGCTCCCTGTTTACTGCTGCTGTCTTTAAGGTGACCTGACAGGCTGCAGGACGTTCGCCTGTGAGAGCCAACTGTACCTTGGTAGAAGGGCAAGACCTTCGTGGCGGGAAGGGAATTGGGGGAAAGGAGAACACAGAGCAAGGAAGACACAGTGTTGGGGAGGTCAGCTGTAGTGCTCAAGTGACAATGACAATGCAGATGGCACGGAGAGCGGTGATGGTGATGATGGCCTTGATGATGGCAACGAGGACGGCAGGGGCGATGGTGGCGATGAGGCCAGATCGAGGGCCAAGGGCCATTTAGCGTAGAGCAGCGATGACTCAGGAGGACGAGGAGCACTAAGGAGCTGCCTGGAAAAGACAACTTAGACTTATTCTACAAAGCCTCAGACCATTTCAGGGATCTTCAGAAGTGTCTGCAAACGGATGCACATGCAGAGGAACATTACATCTAAAATTTTAAAAAAAAGAATAGAAAACCATACAATTTCAAGTAATAAATGTTTCATCGAATCTCTACAAATGTAATGTTATGGCAGCCAGTCAATGCCAGCTTATTATATTAGCAAGTTATTCACAGATTATAGTTATAGTGGAATGTACATCTATTGCAATGTATTTGTTATACAGTGGGGTATGGGCTCCAAAAGAAAGATTGCGTAGGGCCCTATAAAGGTCTTAAAATGGCCATGACTGATTGGCAAATTATGTGTAAGATGGTGAGTTCCCCATCACTGGAGGTATGCAAGGAAAAGCCAGATGACTGACTTTCTGGGACAGTACCATGAGTGTTCTTGAATATTGGTGACCACTGTGGTTTTTTCCTACCTAGAGCTCTCCGATTTTTATTATTTTAGGGACTTATGATTCTCCCCCTACCCCACCCCACATATATAGTTGCTAGAAAAAACCCTCTGAGATAATCTATGCCATCTCTTCATCTTACTGCTAAAGAAACCTAGGTGCAGAGAGGGTATGAAACTTGCTGGAGATAACGTGGCAAGTCATAGTCATACCAGGAACTCAAATTCAAGGTCCAAATTCCCAGCTCAGTTCCTTTCCACCCTGGTTCCTGCTGCCCTGGGCAGCTTTGCCCCTAACTGGTACAGACTTGTGCCTCCTGGCGAACATTTGCAAGCCGGGTCTCAACTCCCTCCAGAGACACCAAGGCAGGATTTCCAGCTGTCCCAGATTAACCTCAGGCCTTTCTCATAATTGCCAGCTCTTTGGCCAACTCACAAAACACCCAGAAACCTCGATTTCCTCATCTATAAAGTGGAGCTAAATACCGGTGTCCATGTAATAAGGTTACTGAGGAGATTAAATGGGATAATGTAGGTAAAGTACTTAGAACGTTACCTGGCACTTTCCGAGCGTGCCATAAGTGGGATTATTATATTATCATTATGACTATTTTCAACAGTCATTTAGCTAATCCAGTAAACATTCATGAGTCCCATAAGGGTGTGTCAGGGAAAAGGCGAAGTGGACAGTCACCCTTCTGCCGCTCACTTTCTGATGGAGAGAAACAAACGGAGAACAGAGAGAGAAACAAGAAAAATGCCAGAAAAAAAAAAGCTATAAGGGAGGCCAAATGGAAGTAGATGATGGAAGGGAAAGGGAGCCACTTTTGGAGGTCAAGGAAGGGCTCTCTGCGGGAGTGATATTTATGCATTAATGTAAATGTCCAGACCAGGGGCAAATTGCATGCAGCTTTCCGAGGAGGAACAAGCGTGGCATTTCCAAGAATTTTCCACGCTGAAACAAGGTCAGTGTGGGGAAGCATTTTGACAGAGGCAGAGGGAGGTAAAGCAGGAGAACAGGGAGGTGTGGGGGACCAGAGGCTGTAGGGCCTTGTGAACCAAGGGAAAAGTATAACAGAATAGCATTGGCAAGATAGTGGCGGGCCAGCCATGTTACTGGATTGAAAGGGTATGTAGGAGCAAGGCCGCTGTGGAGCTGTCACCACATCCAGGTAAGACATGGTGATGCCTTGGACTAGGAAGGTGGCAGCTAAAGGAGAGTGGGTGCATTCAAAATATGTGTATTTCAGAGTCCACAGGGCGTGCTAATGGTTTGGATGTTGGGGATCAGTCCCACACTTCCTCATCTGTGCCCACAAGGACTTCAGATTCCCATATCAACTGATGGCAGAGACTGGGGCAAAGAACGCGGGGCATTGCTGATGACCAAATAGCTCAGCAAAAACCAGTCATCCAAGTAGCCAGTGACCGAGCTGGACTAGATTCGTATCTTCTGGGGAAGTCGTGGCTCTGGAAGTTGTGTAGCCTTAGACAAGTGACTTAACCTCTCTGAGCCCCAGTTTCCTCATTTATCAAAGGAGAATACAGACAGCTTGTTTTATTGTACTTCACTTTATTGTGCTTTGCAAATAATGCGTTTTTTATAAAATCAAGGTTTGTGGCGACTCTGCATCTTGTGAGTTTTTGGACGGCATTTTTCCAAGAGCATGTGTTCACTTCATGTCTGTTCCTCATTTTAATAATTCTTACAATATTTCAAACTTTTTCACTATTTTTGTATCTGTTATGGTGATCTGTGATCAGTGATCTTTGGTGTCACTATTGTAACTATCTGGGGGCACCACAAACCACGCCTATATAAGACGGTGAACCTAATAGAAAAAAATAAAGACGGTGAACTTAATTGAAAAATGATGTGTGTTCTGACAGCTCCACCTCAGGCTGTACCCCATTCTCTCTCCCTCTTCTCAGCCTCCCTATTCCCAGAGACATAATAATATTGAAATTAGGGTAGTTGGTAACCCACAATGGCCTTTGCATGCTCAAGCGAATGGAAGAGCTGCAGGTTTCTCACTTTAAATCTAAACCTAGAATTGATGAAGCTTAGTGAGGAAGGCACTTTGAAAGCTGAGATAGGCCAAAAGCTAGGCTTCTTGCACCAAACAGGCCAAGTTGTTGATTGCAAGGAAAAGTTACTGAAGGAAATGTAAATGTGCTACTTCATCATCATCATTATCATTAGTGAACACACTAATGATAAGACAATGGAGTAGTCTTATTGCTAGTACAGAGAAAGTTTTAGTGGTCAGGATAGAAGATGAAACTAGCCACAACATTCCCTTAAACCAAAGCCTAACTCCAGCAAGAACCTAAATCTCTTCATTTCTATGAAGGCTGAGAGAGGTGAGAAGAAAAGTTTGAAGTGAGCAGAGGTTGGGTCATGCGGTTTAAGAAAAGAAGCCTTCTCTATAACACAGAAGTGTAAGATGTAGCAGCAGGCATTCTTGTAGAAGCTGCAAAAGTTATCCAGAAGATCTAGCTAAGATAACTGATGAAGGTAACTACACTAAACAACATATTTTCAGTATTGATGAGACAGCCTTCTATTGAAAGATGTCATCTAGGACTTTCCTGCCTGAAGAGGAGAAGTCAGTGCCTGCCTTGAAAGCTTCAAAGGACAGGCTGACTTTCCTGTTAGGGGCTAATGGAACCAGTGGCTTTCAGTTGATGCCAATGTTTATCTACTATTCTGAAAATCCTAGGGAACTTAAGAATCATGCTAACTCTACTCTGCCTGTGCTCTATAAATGGGACAACAAGGTCTAGATGACAACACATCTGTTTACAACATGATTTGCCAAATATTTTAAACCCTTTGTTGAGACCTATTACTCAGGAAAAAAAAAAGATTTATTTCAAAATATTGCTGCTCATTGACAATGCACCTGATCACCCAAGAATTCCAATGAAGAGTTTCAGTACGACAAGTTTCATGTTTTCATGCCTACTAACACAGTATCCATTCTGCAGCCCATGGATTAAGGACTCATTTCGACTTACAAGTCTTATTATCTACATTTTGTAAGGCTATAGCTGCCATAGACAGTGATTCCTCTAGTGGATCTTGGCAAAGCCAATTGAAAACCTTCTGGAAGGGATTCCCCATTCTAGATGCCATTAAGAACATTCATGATTCATGAGGAGGTCAGAATATCAACATGAACAGGAGTTCAGGAGAAGTTGATTCCAGCCTCATGGAAGATTTTGGAGGGGTCAAGACTTCTTGGAAGAAGTGATTGTAGATGTGGTGGAAATAGGAAGAGAACTAGCATTAGAAGTGGAGCCTGAAGTGTGACTGAATTGCTGCGGTCTCATGATAAAACTTGAACAGATGAGGAGTTGCTTCTTAGGGTTGAGCAAAGAAAGTGGTCTCTTGAGCTGCAATCTACTCCTGGTGAAGATGCTGTGAATATTGTTGAAATGACAACACAGGATTTAGAATATTGCATTAACTTAATTGATAAAGCAGTGCAGAGTTTGAGAGGCTTACTCCAATTTTGAAAAAAATTCCATTGTGGGTAAAATACTATCAAACAGCAAAATACAGAAAAATCTTTTGTGAAAGGAAGAGACAATTGATGCAAACAATGACATTATTGTCTTATTTGAAGCAAATGCTTCAGCCATCCCAGACTTAGCACCCATAACCCTGATCAGCCAGCAGCCATCAATATCGAGGCAAGACTCTCCACCAGCAAAAAGACGACGGTCACTGAAGGCTCAGATGATGGTTAGCATAAGGTATTTTTAAATTAAGGGCTGTATGTTTTCTGTAGACATGATGCTATTGCACACTTAATAAACAACAGTACGGTGTAAGCATAATTTTTATCTGCACTGGAAAACCAAAGGATTCCTGTGACTTGCTGTACTAGTTTGCTAGCTGCCAGAATGCAATATATCAGAAACAGAATGGCTTTTAAAAAGGGGAATTTAATAAGTTGCTAGTTTACAGTTCTAAGGCCGAGAAAATGTCCTATTAAAACAAGTCTATAGAAATGTCCAATCTAAGACATCCAGGGGAATATACCTTGATTCAAGAAGGCCGATGAAGTTCAGAGTTTCTCTCTCATCTGGAAAGGCACATGGTGAATACAGTCAGGGTTCCTCTCTCATCTGGAAGGGCACATGGCGATCACGGTGTCATCTGTTAGCTCCTTCTCTTGGCTTCCCGTTTCATGAAGCTCCCCGGGAGGCATTTTCCTTCTTCATCTCCAAAGGTCTCTGGCTGGTGGACTCTGCTTCATGTGGCTATGTCGTTCTGCTCTGGTCTCTCTCAGATCCTTCATTCTCCAAAATGTTTCCTCTTTTATAGGACTTCAGAAACTAATCAAGACCCACCCAAATGGGTGGAGACATGCCTCTACCTAATCCATCTTAACAACCACTCTTGATTGCATCATATCTCCAGGGAGATGATCTCATTACAGTTTCAAGCATACAGTACTGAAAAGGGATTAGAAGAAATGGCTGCCTTTACAAAATGGAATTAGGATTAAATCATGGCTTTTCTAGGGTACATACATCCTTTCAAACCAGCACACTCGCTTTATTGAGTTGTCTGGGACTGAGTCCACAATATCTTTTATTATTATTTTTTTTTTAATTTTTTTAATTTTTAAATTTTTTTTAAATACCAAAAGACACCAAACAAGCGCAAACATTCTTAACTTTTGATCATTCCATTCTACATATATAATCAGTAATTCGCATACATATATAGTCAGTAATTCACATACTTATATAATCAGTAATTCACATGCAATATCTTTGTAATAATAATCTCTGGCTCACAGAGCTGGTAAGGAGGCTGGCACACAGTAGGCACTCAATAAATAGAAGCGGTCTATTTCCTGGCTTCCAGTCCAGGTCCCCTTCCCACTCACTGGGGGTACCCGTCCAGGGGGTGGTTGGGGCCGTTCCTGACCTGTGCCCACAGCAGCAGTTACAGGAGGTGCCCCCAGATTCCAGACAACATTAGTATCCTTTCACCTTCCAGCCTGTGCACAGACCTCCCTCCCCGCCCCGGGGAGCTGCACTGCTTGGAATAAGATGTGCTTGAGGACAGAAGCAAACACAGCTCTGGCTTTGGGTCCCTGGTGACCCAACAGAAGTGAAGGAGAGAGACAGAAGCTCAGACCTGCAGGGAGGCCAGGGCCTTTCTCTCTAATGAACTGAAACCTCAACACGAAAGCCTTTTCCTGCTGCCTTGGGCTTTTACCCAGCCCGTGGCGGGGAAGAAGTCAGAGGTCTGCGGTCACAAAGATGATAGTCATGCTTGCATGTTATTGCAAAGGAGGAAGTGTTCTGCTCTGCAAGCGCACAGAAAACCCTTTGAAACCCCGAAGGATGATTTCTTTCTCTATATGAAAAATCAAATGTCTAAGTCACCATCAACAGGGACTCAGGAGTCAGCCAGACCTGGGTTCAAATCCTGACTTTTCCATCTTCTGATGATGAGACTTTGGGCAAGTTCCTGAACTGTGCTGAGCCTCAGTTCCTGCATTTGTAAAATGGGGAAAACAAAAATCGCTTGCATCACAATGTTGTGGCAAAGATTACATGAGACCAGGTGTGTAAAACCCCAGGCCTGGTGTGCCATGAATATTTTATATATGCTAATGAGTAATTATATACATGTATTATTATATATATACTAGTTGCCTTATTGATTGTTAGCTGACTAGGATTTAGAGAGCTGGGGTCCCAGATCTGCTACCAGTTCTCTGATCAACCTTGGACCGGACACTTGAACCTTCAATGGCTCCCTGTGGCCTTCAGAACTAAGTCCAAACTACTTACCACTCTATCCCTACCATTGGTTTCTTCCTGAGAATCAGCTGGAGAGGGTGGTGGAGGCCAGACCACGCAAGGTGAGGCAAACGTTGTCATCTTTATTCTAACAACAGGAGGATCTGTGGAGGTGCGTGACTAGATTGACTGATTCCAAAACCTGTGTGCTTTTTTATCATATGCCAGAGGGGGAGGGAGCCCCTAAAAAGCATGAGCTTGGGAGCGGAGGACTTCGCGTAAAGGGCCTCCTGAACTGAGCAGACCAAGCACCTGCCCTAGCTTAGAGCCTTCTCCAACCGTGCAACTATGTCCTGCTCCTAAACTTGACCTGATTGTCCTTTGCATGTCATCCCCTCTGTCCAGCTTCTCCTTCCCCTTCTCCATCTGTCAAACTATTTATGTGGCCGCTGGGTTCCCTGAACCAGAGTTACAAACATATCTAGGTACACATGCACAGACACATATATTCCCACCTCTGGAGACTATCCCATATCAACCCAGACAGATCTGAAGTCAGTCTTTCCGGTGGCACTTTTTTCCCCTCTGTGTGCTTTAACATTGTTTCCAGCCACTGCTACTACAGACAAAAATCGTACTGTGATTCGCTGTGGGGAATCATAAGACGAATTCATAGAAGTGCAACTGCTGGGTCAATAGTCTGGGTGTTTTTAATATTAATGGGTGTTCTAGTTTGCTAGCTGCTGGAATGCACCATACCAGAAACAGAATGGCTTTTAAAAAGGGGAATTTAATAAGTTGCTAGTTTACAGTTCTAAGGCTGAGAAAATGTCCCACTTAAAACAAGTCTATAGAAATGTCCAATCTAAGGTATGCATCCAGGGAAAGATACCTTGGTTCAAGAAGGCCAATGAAGTTCAAGGTTTCTCTCTCAAGTGGAATGGCACATGGCAAGCACAGTCAGGGCTTCTCTCTCATCTGGAAGGGCACATGGTGAACACGGCATCATCTGCTGGCTTCTTCTCCTGGCCTCCTGTTTCATGAAGCTCCCCGGGAGGCGTTTTCCTTCTTCATTTCCAAAGGTCGCTGTCTGGTGGACTCTCTGCTTCATGGTGCTGCAGCATTCTCTGCTCTCTCTGAATCTCTCATTCT
>PVIY010016650.1:0-45310 GCA_004026745.1 Myrmecophaga tridactyla
ATTTTCCAAGGATAAAGAGGCAATTCATGGCCATCTTAATGGAAAAGGGAGAAGGGAGAAGGAAAAGGGAGAGCAAGAGGCCACCATTCTCAAGGTGAGACCACTGTCTGGGAAGCTGATAGCACTGACCTCTGGGTGAGGGGAGGAGCTGAACATCCAGCTGAGGTTTATTACAGCAGGTTCAGGAGGAGTGCCAACATAGTGCATAACTGTGCCTGGCACGGGCCCCTCAACACCTCCTAGGAGGGGTGTATCATGATCCCTATTTCACAGGTGGAACACGAAAGTGCCAAGATCTTGTAGGCAATGAGGGGATGGAGCCTCAATTTAAGCCCAGGGCTCTCTTACTCTATAACCCTTGCCCTTTATAAAGCAGTCCATTGGAAGGAAATAATAGGGAAAATGATGAAAAGGGAGAAGGTGATGCAAAAAGCAGGGCAAACCCACAACACTTTGCCTGAAATTATACCCATCCCTTTGGTTGAAACCAAAGAGGAACATGTGAAAAAGCAGTGCAGTCTGACCGTTCTTCCACCAGCACCACCAAGCACGCTGAGCAGCAGATGCTAGAGTCCCTGCCGCACCGAGATGATGTTAGTTCAGTGTGTGACAGCGATTAATAGCTTATTTCTCAAATCAGCCTATTAGAAATAATCATGCAGGCAGCCATGGGCCATTCATCTGCATTGGCACCCAACCTGCACAGCCTGAGGAGTGGACAGGATCCGAGAGGCACACAGGCTGGGACACAAAGCATCTCTGTTCCCAGAGAGTATTGCTGGGAAGGGCTGGGAGCTGGGGGTGGGGGATGGACTGTATCCCAAGCAGGACCCAAGATGCAGGAGACCATGGCCTGCGTGATCACTGGGGGCGGGGCTTTCTTCTTGAGGTCCAAGAATGACAAATTGCATTTAATGCTCCAGAAGAAGCCCTGTCTTTAAAGTGGCTGCCTGGAGCTTTGTGTTGAGAAGGATTTTGAGTGGGGAGGGACTCCATGATCAGGTAGCAATTTCTGCCACGAGTGATGGCAGGCAAAGGAAGGCACAAGCTTCTTGAATTCAATGTTCCTGGACCCAGTGACCTCTCATGGTGGGGGGCGGTGAGCATCAGCCCCAGCAGGGATGAATATTTTATCACTGACATATAGAATTTCCAGCACATAGTGATAATACAAATGTGATGGTTTTATTATTTTGCTTTGTTTTATTATTTTTTAAGTTCCTCATAAACAGAGCACCCCTTTATTGCTAACCCCAGGGTAGACCACATCTGCAGTCCCCTCCCCACATTGTTGAGCCTGCCACAGACATGCACTGGGCCCCCAAGTGAGTGCCCCCCTCAGCTGGCCTCCACAATCGTCTCATAGATTCTCTGTGTTCTCGGGCTCCTGCCCCACCCTTTCCCATCTCCATCCATGACTCCACAGGCTCCAGGGACTGCAGGAGATGAAGAGGTCAGGAAGGTGCAGACTCATACTGAGACCCAGCCACAGAAGCAAATGTGGGTGAGTACTACCAGAGACCGGAATTCCAGTTGGTTTTCTCCTTGGGGCCACTCCATAGCAAGGCTCTTCTTCAGGTCACAGCTCTTCATTTTGCAGTCATGGACAAATGAGAGAGGGAGCATTCTCAGCAATCTCTGTATCTTGATTGAGTCTTTGAAGGACAAGATTTGCCTCTGCTTCATCCCCTGTGGCGGGGTAAAGATATGGCTTGCCCAAGCATCAGTTCTCAGGGCTTGTCCCCCAGCTTTCCTGGAGGAAACGAGTTCCTCTCTACCAACATTTTCTTTAGCTGAGCAGCAATGCTGCTAGGGTGCTGTTGAGTACCATTCTGTTAGCTTCTGAGCCAAAGTCATTCCTTGTCTTCTCTCAGATGATGGGGGCTGAGCCTTCCAGAGGCACCAGCGTGGGGAATATACAGACTCAATTCAGGAAACTCTCCTGGACTCGCTGCCTCTGTGGGGCTCTGTGATCTCTTACCTAACCAGCCTAGCCTCCTCTAAACCCTGCCCTTGGCCTCTGACACCATCTGTGCTGGACAGCTACAAAGTCTAAGGGTCCTCTCAAATGTTCGTGGCAATGTGGCGACTGACTCATCGGGTCTTGCCTTGAAATGTGTCAGTTTGAAAGGATTATGCACCCTAGAAAAAGCCATGTTTTAATCCTGATAATCTCTTGGAGGCAGCCATTTCCTTTAATCCCTATCCAGCACTGCAGGTTGGAACTTGATTAGATTATCTCCACAGAGATGTGGCTCACCCATTTGTGGGTATAAATCTTTGATTAGAGGGAGTTGTGACTCCACCCATTCCAGGTGAGTCTTGATTAGTTTACTGATCATTTAAAAGACGAAACGTATTGGAGGGAGCCACAGAGCCCACACAGCCGGAGACCTTTGGAAATGAAGAAGGAAAATACGCTTGGGGGAGCTTCATGATATAAGAAGCCTGGAGAGGAAGCTAGCAGATGTTGCCATGTTTGCCACATGCCTTTCCAGTTGGGAGAGAAACCCTAAACTCCATTAGCCTTTCTTGAGTGAAGTCAACCTCTTGTTGGTGCCTCAATTTGGACATTTTTATAGACTTGCTTTAATTGGGACATGTTCCCAGCCTTGTAACTGTAAACTTGCAACTTATTAAATTCCCTCTTATTAAAAGCCATTCATTTCTGGTATATCGCATTCCAGCAGCTGCCAAACTAGAACAGCTGCCGATTCATTTCTCCCGCCTCCCAGTGAAGCTGCATTGGCTGCACTCTGCATACAAGGTAAAGAAACCCTTCCCATCTTTCCACTGGTTCTTAAACATAAATCTGCAGTGTGCAGTGTGCTCTGACCATAGGCCCAATACTATAGGAACATCTGAGCTTACCAAGTAGATAATGTGAAAGGACAATTACCTACCCAACAAAAAGATTAATCAGAGCAGTATTTCAAAGAGCTAACCTCTCAGGTAAACTGGTTTACATATAACTTTTCAGAAAAGTGACAACTGTAAATGGTAATTCTGCACGATATAGTCGTACACATGTACAGAAACAGGTGCAATTGCCTGATTTTCTGACGTGGCTGAACTTTTGTCAAGAATTCACTCTAGTCATAAATATTGCTACATGGTTCTCGATGTTGGCTGTCACATACTCAACCGATGGCCTGTCCTCGGGGAAGAACCAGGACAGATTCAAAAGCTCTGTCCTGCGGCAGATTGTTCCGGTACATTTCCAAATGCATGATTCATAATAGGTGCTTATTTGATTGGTCCAAAGATTTTCACCTCTACGAGAACATATGGAAAAGAAATCACCAACAATCTTTCCACACCTCTGGCTGTCCAATCCTCACACCACCCAACACAACAGACAGGCTTCCTTCACCTCCCACTGAGATTCCTCCCACTGATTACCGTGTTCATGATCATTAATGATTGATAAGTACTTCACATAAACAGCAACAAAATTACCTGCTGTGGGATTAACTGTAATTTTTTTCACTTATTCATCCACACCTTCTCCCACCTCCCCTCCCAGGTATGTCCTGACTAGGGGGTCCCATGTTTCTGCTTTTCCTTAGATTTTCAGGCTATCATAGAACTGCCAGTTCCTTTAGGGCTATTTAGGGTAAATCTCTATGAAAGACGCTTCATGGAGATGGGGTATATCCCCATATAATAGATGTTTCTTCGGGCAATTGAGAGAAAAGATAGGTCTTCAACGTATGTTTTGAATTTCCAAACCAAGGAGCTTTTGAAAAATGGCCCTAACCAGCCCTCTCTGTCCCCAGCATGTTGTCAGATTTCTCTTTCTTTCTTCTCACCCTGCTTATGCTTTTTCACATCCCCCTTTAGGGTGGAGAGTAATGGTAGGGCTCAGAGAAGGAAAACTCTGTTAGGTAACAAGGCTGGGAAAACGCCTCAAATTACATTGTGACTCCTGAGCAGAGAACAGAGGGTGAGAGGAGATGTACGGGTCAGCTTACAAAGGGCTTCTGTTTTTCCCTGAGGTTGCTTTATTTCCTCTCTCATTAGAAAGAGAAATTCCTCTCGCTTTTTTGCATAAAGTCAGAAACAGCATAGAGTTCTTCAATGATTTTTAAGCCTAAAAAAAATTCCACTGGGGAAAAAAAAATACAGCCCCAAATGGAGTGCTCTGTAAGTAATAAATCTGCTACCTATCTTAGTCTGTTTTCCTAAAACACAAGTGACTGCAGCAAGCGATTTTTATTATTGCTCATATATTGTTTAAATATTTCAGCTGGGAGATGCTATGTGGAGACAGACAATAGCTGGTCTGACATAAGATTTATTAGAGAAAGTTGGAACAAATATATTTGTAAGGAGCAAAATATGTTTGTAGAGATTATTCCAGATTTACGGTGATTAATAACGGATTGGACACAGCAGATGTAGAAGACGCCTCCCTGGCAATTTCTGCACTAGATTGAGTCCGAATAGAACATTAACTTCACTGTGCAGAAACGTTCTACTGAAAGAATGAAGTTTTCTGAATAGAATGAAATGAATACTGGAAGCGGTGGTTCAGAGAAAAAAGGTGCCAGACTCCTTCATCTGCGTTAGGGGCTGACTGGTGAAGGGGGATTTGAGCCGGGAGGTATGTGTACCTTCAGGGACTCCCTGAGACCCAGCGCCTGCAGCCTGGAGGAGAGTCGCCAGCTCTGTGGACCAGACGAGGCTGCAGGGAAGGTGGGGGGTCAGGAGAAGCCACCCGAAGGCATCCCTGTCGTCCACGCGTCCCAAGTCCTATTAGGGCAGCACACTTGAGACCCTAATCAGACTGCGGGGTCTTGATTCCAAGACGAGTTCCAATGTCCACTGATATTAAACTCTGGTGGTTCAAACGTGTCAGGATGGAGCCAAGGAAAAGGTTGACACCCGTGCTCGTGCACGGGCTCCAAGACCCTCCCTTGGGGCCGAGCCAGCGTGTGACAGCTCCTTCCCTCCTCTCCCAGGAAAGGGGCATCAGCCTGGAGGAGATGCTCCCAGCCCGGACAGGGCTGCTTCTCCTCCTAGGAGCTGCACGCACAGCCCTTTCTGGGAAGGGGGGTGGCCGAGGCCCCTCCCAGGCAGCCAGCCTCTCCGACACTGTCCATCTTCTCCTGCAAGCTGGAGTTGGCTGGAAACAACATTCTACTTAATAACACTTGCGAGCAGCCCCCGAGGTCAATGCTAACAGGGTCCCAATAAACAGTCCATAGATTGGATCTCAGCACCTACGAAGGGTGAGTGGGCCTTGTTGAGCAATGACAGCCATGCCCGTGTGCCCTCCCGGTGACAAATGGCTCACATTCTGTCAGCCGTGATTAGAAGCTTCAGCTGGAAGGCATGAGGATGCTAACAGAGTCCTTCCCTCGCCGCTGGTCTGGTGGGCTCAGGAGTGCTCGCCTGGCTGTGGAATGGCAAATGGCGGGGTTTCCAGCCTCCCCAGTTTGTTGCCATGGAGAGGAGTTGGATGGCTTTAATACAGCTGTGTGGATGTCTCCCCCGAGACGCGCCATGACAAGTTGGACTGGAGGTAGCAAATGAGCAGCCATAATCTTCAAACAGTATGAATAAGTGATTGATGGGGCATGGGGGCAGTAAACAGCACTCCGCGTTCTGGCAGCGTGGGGCCCAGCAAAATGAAATAATCAGTCTGGGAGAGACACACACAATGCAGCAGCCAGCTCCCTCTAACCTTCCCCGGTGCAGCGCCATGGGTCTGGGGAGTTGGCCCGGAGCTCAAGCCCGCCTCCTGCCAGGCCAGGGCTGCTCCCAGCTGCCTCGGAGCCCACTACTCACTAACCCTGCCGTGCATGGCACTCGCTGACCTTAAATAATGGCTTCCTTCAGCTGTTCCCCACCAGCTCCCTGACCTCCCTGACAATTGTCTGTTTGTCTTGACTAGAGGAAGCCAGCTGAGTGTTGGGGAGGGATGGGCATCCATAAGGCAGCCAGGCATCCTTCTGAGGGGCTGCTCCCTGCCTCCTGGGGCCTCCCATCTCCTGCTCAGAGTCAGCTGGACCAGCTGCAGCCCACTGCAGGCCAGAGAGTGGCCGATGTCCTGGTGAGGAAATGAGAGCTGAGCCCACCTCCCTCCTTCCCCCAACATCTTGGAGTTGAGACATTCTATAATTGATTGGGCCCATTAGAAGTAGGTGATGGGGAGCAGGTGAGACACTGGGGGACCAGTGTCAATGGAGAACAAAGAAGAGAGACAGAAGAACAGAGGCAGGGCTCCTTAGCCTCCTCCTTGGACTGAGTGCCCAGCCTCTTGGTTCTTGGGTGTGGTTTGGCTTGACCCTCTCCCCACCCCACTCAGCTTTGCTCTCCTTCCTCCTTTCCCCCTTGCAGTTCCTGGTTGTGGCCAATGGGTCACTTCTGGGCCAGAGCATTTAATGGCTGGTGGGCATCTACTTCCTCTACCGCCATGGACAGCTAAGCCTCCTTCGGACTGTATCCCTGATGGAGAACACAGAGCAGGGTCCCCATGGACAGGTGAGTGGCATGGAGAGTTATCTGGACCCAGAGTAGATGTTGTGGGAGTGGAGAGAGGCCTTTGGGGTGTAAAGCCGCTGGTTTGGAGCTGTGTGTTATTGCAACATAACCTAAGCTGTCTGAGTAACCCACCTGAGGCTGACAGCAAATTCCCTGCACCTCAAGTAGGTTTAAGAGGGTCCTTGTACCTTGTATTCAAAATACCCCTGTTAGAAAGCCAGAGCTCATCACGTCAGAGCTACCCCTGTTAGAAAGCCAGAGCTCATCACGTCAGAGCTACCCCTGTTAGAAAGCCAGAGCTCATCACGTCAGAGCTACCCCTGTTAGAAAGCCAGAGCTCATCATGTCAGAGCTACCCCTGTTAGAAAGCCAGAGCTCATCACGTCAGAGCTACCCCTGTTAGAAAGCCAGAGCTCATCACGTCAGAGCTACCCCTGTTAGAAAGCCAGAGCTCATCACCTCAGAGCTTACTTATGTGATAAGAAGGCGGCTTTAAGCATAAGGAGGACTGCAGGGTTTAATAGAGATAGTCCTAAGTGCTTGACGTGTCAACTCAATCATCTGCTATTATTAGGATCATCACCATTAGGATCATCACCAAATTCATTATCACAGCTACAGACAGGCCATGCCTTGAGTGAAGGAGAAAGCTATGGGGGCAGGGCAAGTGGTAAGGTTTCAGATGTGTTTAAAAGATGGTGGCAGATTTTATTTTCCAAAGATAGTCACCCCAGTACATGCCGTCCCACTTTGTCTGCAGTGGGACCTTGCCACACCCTCCCATCACAAGGCGGAGAGTAATCCTTGCCCCCTGGAATGTGGGTGGGCTCGGTTCTGCTCTACCGGAGTCCAGCAATAGCTATATTTCCAATGACAAGGCTAGGTCCTAGAAGGCATCTCATTGCTCTCTTCACTGGAGCACACAACTTAGAGACTTGAGCACCATGTTGTGAGGAAGCCAAGCCCCAGGGGGAGGCCACAGGCAGGCTCAGGTCTGCATCTTAGTCTTTGGGCCACTCTGGGCAGAATCCAGACAGGTGAGTGAAAATGCCTCAAGGTGATCCCAGACCCCAGCCTGGTGTCTCCCCCAAGCTCTGAGCCCTCCTAGCTGAGGCCCCAGATAATGGAGAGAAGAGACCAGCAGTCTGCCCTATGCAGTGGCTGAATTCCTGACCAACGGAATGTGTATGATAGAATTGATGTCCTCTTAAATCAATACTTTGGGGATAATTTCTTACATAGCAATAGCCCCTGCAGCAAAGGTGAAGCCATCGGGATGTACGTAAGGGTTGGACAGGAGGAAGGGGTGGAGAAAGGAGATGGTGATGACTCCAAAGTTGGATTGCATCTTACATTGAGATATAGGACATCCGAGTAGAATTTCCAAGTGGGCAGTAGGATGCAGCAGTTTATGATTCAGGACTAGAGTTTATAAAATGTGGGTCATCATCGAAGAGATATATAAAGCTGTGAGGTGGGATGAGGTCACTTAGAAATCAGGTGTAGATAGAGAAGCAATCAAACTCCTGGGTTCTGGATGTATATCCAGCAGAAATTGCGCATTTGCTCACAAAAACGAGACAAAACAAACAAATATAACACAGGAATGTTCACAGAAGCATTATTCATAATCACCCCGAACTGGAAGCAGTCCAATTGTCCATCAGCAGTAGAATGAATGAATAAATCACAGCATGTGCATACAATTGTAGAAGGACAAGTCATTACCTCAAACAGCATCAGGGATTCATCTCATAGATGGAATCTTAAGCCTAAAGCAAAACAAAACAAAAAGACAAAAAGGGTATTTACTCTAAGGTTACTTTTATATAAAGTTAAAACAAAACAGGTAAAACAACTTGATCCTTATAGAGATCAGAAGGTGGGGGTGGCAATGAGTGGGCAGGAAATTAGGGAGGCTTCTGGGGTGCAGGTAATGTTTTATAGCCTAGTCCTGGTGGTGCCTAATCAGATGGGTTTGCATCATAAAACTTCATCAAGCTGTACCATTTGGGCACTTGCCTGTATCTGCTGTATTTCCTTTGAAAGAGTTTACCAAGAGTGCTCCTCTATTTCCATGTGGGTGGCCCCTTGTATCATACTGGAATTTTCGGTGACAAAGCTGGAATGGAAAGCAGCCCTTTCCTTTCAATCTCTGAACATTTATTTAAGCAAAACCCCCCTTCTTGGGGAATGAGCTTTCCAAGGGAGGTTTGACTTGACTTCTCCAAGTTTGCCGGTGACAGGATCCAAGCCCTGTAGCTGGAGTGCAGCTCTCTTTTGGCAAGGACCATAATCTCTGCGATGCCGTGCTAGATTACCATTGCTGATTAAAATTCATTCAACTGAGAATCAAATGCAATCGCTTTTGCATCACTGCATTTTCATGAAAACTTTTTCATTTGTATCCAGGCCTTAAGATTGATCCAAATGAGACCTCCATTTAAAGGTTCTTAATTAAAGTCTCAATAAGTGTATAATTGACTCGTTTTCATTACTATCCGGTTTTAACCCATCATTTTTATCGGAACCATCATGGGGGCAGTGGTGGGGAGGACGGTATCACACTGACTGGGAGGAGGGGACGCTGGCACAGTCCCAGCCTGAGTTACGCCTGAAGAACGAACTGGCTTAAAAGGAGAGCACACGGCAGTTCTGTATGCCAAGTTTACTCATGCTGGAAAATTCAGAGAATACAATGTGACCCTCCAGTAGGTTGGGGGGTAAAATGACTGGGCTTGCAGCCAGCGGTGCAGGGCCCCAGCCCTGGCGAGTACAGGTGCTGCCATCGAGAACCCCATCCCAGGTCCTCAGTGACGTTTGTGCTGTCCACCTGAGATGTGTTCTAGAGGCTTAATGGTAAAATGAGGCCCTTGTGCCCCTCAGCATTCTCCCCCACACCCTGATCTCCTCTTGGGTGTGCAGAATTTCTAAATGCCCTGAAGCCCAGACTTTATTCTCTCCACCCCACTGGTGCAAGAACTAATTTGGAGCTCTCCTACTGCCCCCCACCCCAGCTTACCTATGTGACGGGACATGGTCTGCATTGCCCTCCGGTATGAAAGCTGAGATGGCAAAGCCAACAAGTATGTGTGCGTGTGTGAATGTGTATAAATGTATGTGAGTATATGTATGTGCATGTGTGTGTATATATAAACAGGATACCGCATGCAGTTTATGCAGTATAAATACACATACATATATACATACATATGTGTGTGCATGTGTGTAGCATTTTCCACAAAGGTCTTATTGAGCTTATGACCCTAAGAGGGAGTTCAAAAGCGTCTCCTTCTTTGCCCCTCTGGTGCTTTGGAGACCCACATAGAACTGGATGAATAGGGGCTCCTTTGAAATAAGCTTAATTTTCATGTCGTTCTGTCCATGGGGCCTTTTGGCTTCATGTGGTAACAAAATTTCTCAAATCACTTTTAAGCAGCACTGCATTTGTCTTTGTTTTTGTTGTTTTCCAAGGATCTGCAGGAAGCCACAGCCGCTAGGGGAAGAGTCCTGGATCATAGCATTTTGAATAAATAGATGAATTAAAAACTGAAAAATGAAGGAGGGAGGGGAGGAAGGGAGGGAGGAAGAAAGGACGGAACTTGGAGAATGGAGAATTTGGGGCGGCGGTCAGGGCTGGGTGGCAGAGGACAGCTCTGGCTGCTGTAACTCAGCATTTCCGTGTGGGCTGGATATTCCTGGGGCTGACAGCACGGTGCAGGGCTGCACAATCTTTTTATGTGGCCAGTTGCACACTTATTTTTAAGCATATAAGAAAAGTAAAGTGTAACAAGAACACAGAATCTTCTTACATTATTATTGCTTAATTTAAAAATGCATTGTTTTAAATAAATAAGGTCGTGGGCTATTGAATACCTTGCCCATCCTGATGGCGATATGGGAGTTACTTAAACTTGGGGGAGTTCTAAAGTGTTTTCTCTCTTCCCTTCATCCCACGTTTAAGCATTTTTCCAGGAGGTTCGCAGGGAAAGGCCCACGTGTGTGGTCTTATATGGAGCCCGTGGTAGGGTGGGAAGTGGGCAGAGAGATGTGCAGGTCCCCAGCCAAGGGCCAGAGAACCCCAAAAGCCACGGACACGTCATCCAGGAGCCGACAGACTCTGTGAGGAGACGGCTCAAGCCTCGTATTGCTCACTGGGCCACGGACCTCTGCTCCTACCAGACCCGTTTCCTGAATCGCCAACGGCTGCTTCCCTGGAGCTCCCACCACCGGGTCTGCAAGGAGAGATCCTAAATGAGCTCCGGGGTCAGAGGTGAGCCAAGCCGATGCCCGGCAGGGACCGCAGGCAAGCTGCAGGCCAGTACTGCTCCAGGGGACTTCCGCATTCAGAGTTTCCGGGATATCTCGGGGATCCGCGGGTGATGCTTTGCACGGGACCGTTTGCATGCAGGCCTCCAGAAGGCGGGAGAACAAACCCAGGAGCTGATGATTTAATGATTCTTAGCTGTCTTTTTGTAAAAGAAAAACCATCGATGACATTCGGCTGAGCTGATGAGGCACATCCTCCTGAGCTCGCCTCAGCTCAGGCACTGCCGTTCTCCTTAGCACAAAGGACACCCGTCTGCCTTCCAATGTCACCTGTGCCGCGGCGGTTCAGAGCCGAGTCTGGCGAGCGTTGATAACGCGGCAGGCGGGGCACCCCGCGTGGGCCATGCGCCCGTTAAATATGTTGAAAGAGATTACGATCATTTTGACAATACTCTTAAGAGGCTTATGTCTCAGTTTCACCTTTTGCCAGATATCCGCTATGAGAATTTAGATAAGGTGTCTCCAAAATGATGTCAGAGCTGCACGCCAAGCCCCACCCCATCCCCTGCACAAGGTCAGTGCAGAAGATTCAGGCTTGTGTGGAGACCCGACATCTCAGCCTCACACAAAGGGTCACCCACATCGGTGCTGGAGCTTTCGGGGCACCCTCGGGTAAGACAGAGCCCACCTGGACACACTTTCTATCAGTGCATCCTGGAGATTTAAGGCAGACCTCGGAGTGAACCCCATCCCTTTGCCCCTGCGAGTACATGCCTGGGCGCCCTGTGTGTTTGGCATGCTTTGGCCAATGGGATGGGACGTTGGAAATGACTTGCAGTCCAACTCTTGAGTGCCCTTGGGCCACTGGACCGGCCAGCTCAGGCTGTCTGCCATTCCCAGGCTGACCTGCTGGTCCCCAGGCGTTGCTGGCCACTGCCCCTAGCCACACTCACTGCAGAGTAGACCCCCAGCCCACACGAGTGGGCAGAAGCAAGAGAAATGCTCCTGTGTCCCACGCTGGGGGGTTGTGCGTGCTCTGCAGCAGTTAGAACAATCATTACTAATATTGGCAGTGCTGTCAGCGCCTTCTCTAATTTAATGTCCATGTGGCCTTGGCCAGCTGAGTATGGTTTTTAATGTTTTCACCTATGAGGAAACAGAGGTAAAGAGCTGTTAAATCACTTGTCCGATAGGGCGGAACATGGTGGCTCAGCAGGCAGAATTCTCACCTGCCGTGCCAGAGACTCAGGTTCAATTCCCAGTGCCTGCCCAAGCAAAAGAAAAAAAAAAAGAGCATTGGTTAAATCACTTGTCTGATATCACCAGGTCAATAAGTAGAGATGGTGACCCTTTGGACCAAGGAAATGCACTAAAATACTTCCAGTTATCTGTGTCCTATCCCTGCACCTCCTCTGCTTTTGCTACAGATAGTAATTGCAGTGTTACTTTTGGTGCTATTTCTAGTGCTATTACTACACTGGTACTATATCTATACTACTGCTAATGGTAGTACGAATACTATTACTATTAAGTGATATAACAAATAAATATAACATTTGTTTCAATGTTATAAACACTTTCTAACACAGAAATTGCCATCTCTCCCTTATTTAGTGAAAATTATTGTACATGAACAAGGTAAAACTTACTTTTCCCCTAAGCTAACAGATGTGTTCCTCTGCTCATTTATAAACCCCTATACGGCATCGCCACACGCTTACACCAGGGCTGGCACACAGCCGGCACTTAATAAATGATTGAAGGGATTGGATGTCTGTAGCTAGAAGGTGGAATGGGGCCCCCCTGTAAGTGATTCACAAAATGAAGCCAAGCACCTGTACCCAGGTGTGACTGGGACGAGGCGAGGGATCACCGAGACTCACCTCGGCGTCAACCCTGGGAGCGGCCCCCTGCCCCAGCCTGGTCTACAGAGTCAACATCCAACCTTCACATGAAGGGAGGAGCTGACTCTGTGCACAGAAGGATGCCTCTGGTTTGATTTTGGAATGCCTCCCAAGACATGCTGGCTGCTGCAATGAGCTTTTCTGAGCACCTGACAGGCAGGTGGAGGTGGCTAGGTGCTGGCCGAGAATAAGCAGCGAGCCTGCACCGTCACTGACCTTGCTTCTGTCCTCTTCATCTAGGAATCGATATCATTGCATTTATTGCAATGTGTGCTTCTGCATCTTTGAGTAAGGTCTGTGTGTCCAAAGTCTCCTGGAGCTGCTACCTTTCCCAAGCCAAGCGTCAATCCTTTTTTCTTAAAATAAGGTACACCTCACTATGTGGGAATGACTGGAAAGAATGTTCTACCGGAGTACTACATATGTATTTATTTGATATTTTTCCACGCTGACCAAAATGAATGTTCCGTGAAACATAGAAGTGGTCTGACTTGTTCAGTCTTTAGTCACAGTTCTTGGATTAGTGATTAGCATGTAATAGGTGTTCAGTAAATATCTGAAGTGTTTGGGGAAAAAAAAGTGAACCTGCAGTTCCTATTTGTTATCTACCTGCGTGGATAGTCCCATGCAGGTAGCCAAGAGTTGACAGCTTGTAAGTATTGCATCCCTAGGACTCCAAGGTAAGACGTTTACTCTTCAAATTCAATTCCCTTTTTCTGCAAATATTCTTACTCATTCATTCATCCCTCCTACAGAGGACACACCCAACTAAAGGTTACAGCAAATACTGCACTAATGAGAGTTGGACAGAACTCATTCCAGCCTTCAACATGCCTTCAGGGGGCTCAGCCAAACTTATGAGATGGTTTAGTGAGTCACCATTATGCTTCCTCTCAGGGGGAAAGGAATGTGTGCTTTCTAGTTCACAATGCTGCATACCAGAAAGTGTTTTTGTTGTTGTTTAACTGAAAAGAAAAAAAGGAGAAAATCAAATATATACCAATAAAGCTGATGGCTTAACAAGGCAGGCACATACCCAGTTGGAAAAACTCAGAACGATTTGTCTGGGTTAAAAGCAGAAAGCCATATTGTGCTGAGTGGCCTCTTTTATAATCAATGTGTGGTCTTTGCTCCTGGTTGAAATTGCTTCTGGTAAAGAAATGCAGTTTAGTGTCCCACACCTGCCCCAGAGACTCATGTGTGAAGCCCAGGGGGGCCAGTCCGCAGCAGACAATCGAGTTTCCTGGAAGGAGCAGCCAAGGGGGCAAGTGTCATCGGTGGCTTGGCGATACTCTCCCACTGAGCCGTAACAAATAGCTCTCAGGGGAGAAAGCCAGAGGAAGGCACATCCAGCGGAGGGCAGGGCCTGGGAAGACACTGCCCGTCCACCCCCACCCTCTGTTGCCACTACCATCAGCCTCTTGCTTTGTCCACCTGTACATCCAGGTCCTTCTTACCTCCTTGGCTGCAGACACCCCACCCCACCAGAGGAATGAGTTTGCTTCTTGATTGAGAAAGATTCTAAACCCAACTCTGAGACCCCAGAATTTTCCACTGTCCAAATGTAGTTAAGTTAATCGGAGGAAAACCCACTAGTTTAATTATTTTTTATTGCAATGTCACAGAAAGTCTTTATGACATAATGTCACCCTAGAAAAGAATACTGGGTTGTATGTACAACATGATCATGACTAGATAAAAATGAACAGTAAAAAGGACAGAGTACAGAGGAGCCAAGATGGCCAAATAGGGAGAGACTGGGCTCAGTTCTCTCCCAGAAAAACAACTAAGGGACAGGTAAGAAACTATAGGCAACAATGGATCTGGGGCTCTGGAGATTAGAAGAGTGCTCTGCAGCACTCAGAAAAGTGTGGGATGAAAAGAAGGAGAAGCTGCAGTGAGAGTACGTGAATGACCCTCCCTCAGTCCCTGCTCCTGGCGCCCCTCCCACTCTTGGGGTAGAAAGTGTCTGGTTCTCCAGTTTCTGGTGGGTGGGCAGGCCACTCCAGACTGAAAGGGGAGGTCCACTCTCCCAACAGCAGGCGAGACTTGGTCTAGCACTGTGCTAGACTGCGGTTTTAGCTGGTGAGTTTGAACCGCCCATTGTCTGGAGTTGGCAGGAGCTTCTCAGCTTGGCAAGGGCTGAGGGGAATAGGCTGCTAAAGAGTGCAGGCCAGGAAAGCACACCTCCAGGAAGATGTCTAAAAGGCTTTTGGGCAGAGAGGGGAATAAGCTGTGCAGGCCAGGAAGGTGAACTGCTGGGGGCATAATTAAATCTTGTAGGCATCTTTACCTGACCTTCTCCCTAGAGCCCTGTGGAGCTGGTATGTGCCCCATTTGTGGGTCTCTGGCCCAGCCCTAGTTGGATAATCCTGATAAACCAAGTGTCAAAGAACAGCTTTGTGCTGGTTTGAATCCATTTTGTACCCTAGCAAAGCCAAGTTCTTTTCATCCAAATCTTGTGGGGGCAGATCCACTGTTGGGTGGGACCTCTTAATTAGGTTGTTTCTATAGAGGTGTGACTGACCCAGTTGTGGATGGGACATTTTGATTAGGTTGTAACCATGGTGATGTGGCCCCACCCATTCAAGGTAGGTCTTAATATTTCCTGGAGCCCTTTATGAGAGAGAACACAGAGTCAACACCAAGAGCAGAGAGATGAAATCAAAGCACAGATGTTTGGGGATGCATATGGAAATGCCCCAGGAGATGCCAGAAGCTGAGAGAGCCATTTGAAACCAGAATCCAGGAGAGAAGGACAGCAGACATCGCCATGTGCCCTCCACATATGACAGAGAAACCCCAGGCAAGATCAGACTTTCTTGAGTGAAGTTATCCTCTTGATGCCTTAATTTGGACACTTTCCTGGCCTTAGAATTGTAACTTGTAACTTAATAAAATCCCCTTTGTAAAAACCAATCCATTTTTGGTATATTGCATTCTGGCAGCTTTAGCAAACCAAAACAAATTTTGGTACCAGAGAAGTGGGGTACTGCTGAATTTGCAAATACTAAACATATTGGAATGTTTTTTTAAATGAATGAGGGGAAGATTCTGGAAGAATTTTGAGGAGCATAAAAGAAAAGGCCTAGAATGCTTTGAAGAGGCTGTGGGTAGAAATATGGATGCTAAAAGTTCTTCCAATAAGGCCTTAGACAGAAATGATGAATGTGTCATTGCAAACTGGATGAAAGGTGATTTTTGTTTTAAAGTGGCAGAGAATTTGGCAAAATTGAGTCCTAGTATTGGATGGAAGGTAGAATTTGAAGGCAATGGGCTTGAATATCTAGTCGAGAAAATTTCCAAACTAACTGTGGAAAATGCAGCCTGGATTCTCCAGGCAGCTTATAGTAAAATGAGAGAGGAAAGAGATAAGCTGAGAACTGAACTCTTGGGTACAAAGAAACCAAAAATTGATAGTCTGGAAAATTCTGGACTTCCAGAATGTGAGACCCCAGAGAATAGCACCCCATGTGAAAATTTAACCAAGCATGGACCCAGTCAACCATCTTGGTACAAGAAAGGATTTGAGATAGAATTACCAAGAAAGGATCTGTGGAAAGTCATATTGTCTGAAATATGATCCCATATACTGCATGGAAAACCAGCAAAAGTGTTGTGGGATCTGTATAAATGGAACACTGCCAGTCTGGACTAAAAGAGACAGAAAAGAGACAAATTGAATGAAAAATGACTTCAGAGGCAGAACCAGAGAAACTAAGGTCTGGAGCTAAGATATCTAAAGCAGGAGAGTGGACCCACCCACATAAGTGGAATGGGTGAGTTTGCCCCAGAGGCAAAGTGTGGGTCTTCCACCTCAATGTTCAGGAAGAGTTTTGCTGCCGTGGGCCTCAGAGAGTGTGGAGCACATTCTCTGGGTATTGGGGAGAGCCTGGCCACCACTCCACTCTTCTGAAGGGGTTGAGCATGTGTGCCAGAGATGACCGAGAGTCCAGGTGCTACCCAGATGCTTGAAGAGGTTGGACCCAAGAACAAGGTGGTCTCCCCAGTGCTTGATATGTTGGAATGCTCACCCCAGTGTTTGAAGAGACCAGAGCCACTACATAAGCCCTTGGAAGGTGTGGGATTGCTGTTCCCTCAAGCCCCAAGGATAGATGATTCTCAGACCTTAAAATCTAATGGAATTTGCTCTGCTGTTTTTGGAACTGTTTGGGTCCAGTGGCCCCTTTTTCCTTCCAATTTCTTCCTAAGACAATGCAAATGTTTATCCTATGACTGTCCTTCCTTTGTATATTGGCAGCAGATGACATGTTCTAAGTTTCACAGGTCCTCATCCAGAAGACAATTTTGCCTTAGGACAGACCATGCCTGTAATTGATTTTGATAAGATTTTGTACTGTTTTTACTTTAAATTTATATTGTTATTGAAATGGTTTAAGGCTTTGGTGATATTGTGATGAAATTAATGTATTTTGTGTATGGAAACAACACATTTTGGAGGGTACAGAGGGTGGAATGTGTTTCTTTGAAGCAGCTATGTACCCCAGAAAAACCATGTTCTTTTAATCCCATCTGTGGGGCCAGACCTATTGTTGGGTGGGGCTTCTTAATTAGGTTATGTCCATGGAGATGTGATCCTGTCCATTCAATGTGGTTCTTAAAAATCCTTTCCTGGAGCCTTTTATGAGAGAGAATTCAGAGAGCAGAAAGATGAAACCAGAACACAGATGTTTGGGGATTCAGAAGAAAATGCCCCAGGAGACATCAGAAACCGAGAGAACCATTTGAGACCAGAAGCTGGGAGAGAAGGACAGCAGACATCACCATGTGCCTTCCCATGTGACAGAGAAACCCCAGACATGATCAGCCTTTCTTGAGTGAAATTATCCTCTTGTTGATGCCTTAATTTGGACATTTTCACTACCTTAAAATTGTAACTTGTAACTCAATAAATCCTCTTTGTAAAAGCCAATCCATATCTATTACACTGCATTCTGTCAGATTTAGCAAACCAAAACAAGCTTTAACAAAAACCCAATCAACAACAAAAGCTTTGACAAGAGAGAATCTGACCTTCAGAGTAAAATCACTGAGATAATTTGATGACCAGACTTCAGCAAAAAAAAAAAAAAAGCTATATTAAGAAACAGGAAGATATGGCCCAGTCAAAGGACTGGAAGGAGGGGATACAGAATCTGGATCAACTGATCAAAGATGTTCAAACAAATGTAAACCAATTCAAGGAGATGGTTAAAGAGATAAAAGATATTAAGAGGTCACCGAGTAAGCATAAGAAGAATTCGAAACCATGGTTCTCATATAAATGAAAGACATAACAGAAGAAATTTAAAATACACTAGAAACACACAACAACAGACTTGAACAGGCATAAGAAAGGATCAGTGAGCTAGAAGACAGAACATCCAAACTTGAACAGACAACAGGAAAGATAGAGAAAAGAGTGATTGAAAATTGAGCAGGGTCTTTGGGAACTGTTTGACAATGTGAAGTACACAAACATTCATGACATGGGTGTCTCAGAAGGAGAAGAGAAGGGGAAAAGGGGCAGATGGGATATTTGATGAAATAATAGTCAAGAGCTTTCCAACTTTTAGGAAAAGCATTGACATCCAAGTCCAAGAAGTGCAATGTACCCCAAACCAAATAAATTAGAATATACCTACACCAAGACACATACTAATCAGAATTTTAAATGCCAAAGATAAAAAGGGAATTTTGAAAGCAGCCAGAGAAAAGTGATTCGTTAAATACAAAGGATGACTGATATGAGTAAGTCCCAGTTTCTCATCAGAAACCATGGAGGTGAGACAGCAGTGGTATGATATATTCAAGATACTGAAAGAGAAAAATCAACAGCCAAGAATTCTCTATCCAGCAAAAATGCCCATTAAAAATGATGGAGAGTTTAAGATACTTACAGATAATCAGAAACTAAGAGAATTCATTAACAAGACCCCTGTCATACAAGAAATATTAAAGGGAGTCCTGCATGCTGAAAGAAAATAAGAGGAGAGAGAGATACTTGGAGGAGAGTGAAGAAATGAAGAGCATCAGTAATGGTAACTAAAAGGGTACAAATATATTCATAAATAAGTATGGCATATCAAAACCAAAGGATAAATTGGTTGAAGTCAATACTGTCTTTATAGTAATAATATTAATCTCCCCAATCAAAGGACACAGACTGGCAGAATGGATAAAAAAAAATATGATCCATCTATATGATGTCTACAAGAGACTCACCTCAGACCCAAAGATACAAACACGTTGAAAGCAAAATACTGGAAAAAGATATTCCATGTAAACCATATCCAAAAAAAAGCTCAGGTAGCTATACTAATAGTGAATGAAATAGACTTTAAATGAAAAGCTGTTATAAGAGACAAAGAAGGATTTATATATTAATAGAAGGGGAAACCCACCAAAAAGAAATAACAATCATAAATATACATGCACCTAACCAGGATACCCCACAATACATAAGGCAAAACTGAAAGGAGATATAGATGTTTCTATAACAATTGATGAATAGATTAATACACCACTCACATCAATAGATAGAACATCTAGACAGAAGATCAATAAGAAAATTGAGAAACTGAATAATTTGGTAAATGAACTAGACCTAACAGACATACAGAACAATGCACCCCAAGACAGTAGGATATACATTCTTCTCAAGTTCCCTAGGATGTACCACATGTTGGTCCACAAAACAGGTCTCAATAAATTAAAAATGATAGAAATTAACAAAGCATTTTCTCTGATCATAATAGAATGAAGCTGGAAGTCTACAAGGCAGAGCACAAGAAAATGCACAAACTTATGGAAGTTACACAAGACACTCTTAAACAAACAATGAGCCAAAGAAGAAACTGCAAGAGAAAAAAGCAAATCTCTTGAGACAAATGAAAGTGAGAACACAACATATCAGAACTTACGGGATGCAGCAACAGCAGTGTTGAAAGGGATATATAGCCCAAAGTTTCTACATTAAAAGGAAGAAAGAACTAAAATAAAAAAACTAACTACATACCTGGAAGAAGTAGAAAAAGAACAGCAAACTAACCCCAAAGCCAGCAGAAAGAAAGACATAATAAAGATTAGGACAGAAATAAATGAACTTGAGAACAACAACAAAAATAGATCAACAAAACCGAAAGTTGCTTCTTTGAGAAGATCACCAAATTGACAAGTCCTTAGCTAGAGTGACAAAAAAAGAGGAGATGCAAATAAATAAAATCAGAAATGAGAGGGGGACATAACTACCAACAGTGGTAAAATGAACAACAGTACATGGACAAACTAGACCAGTTAGATGAAATGGACAATTTTCTAGAAACACACAGATAACCTGCAGTGACTCTAGAAGAAATAGAATATCTCAACAAACCAATCATATGAAAAATCTACAAGAGATTGAAACAGGCATCAAAAACCCCCTAACAAAGAAAATCCCAGGATCAGATGGCTTCACATGTGAATTCTACCAATCATTCCAAGAAGAATTAATATCAATCCTGCTTAAACTCTTCCAGAAAATTGAAGAAGAGGAAATGCTACTTAACTCATTCTATGAAGCCAACATCACCCTAATTCTAAAACAATATAAAGATACTATAAGAAAGGAAAATTGCAAACCAAGCTCTCTAATGAATGTCGATGAAAAAATCCTCAACAAAATACGAATCCAAAAGCACATTAAAGGAATTATACACCATGTTCAAGTGAGTTTTGTCCCAGGAATGCAAGGGTGGTTCAACAAAGAAAATCAATCAATGAAATACACCATATTAACAATTTGAGGGAGAAGAAACACATGATCATCTCAACTGATGCAGAACAGGCATTTGAAAAAATATAGTATCCTTCTTGATAAAACATTTCAAAAGATAGGAATAGAAAGAAATTTCTTCAATATGATGAACAGCATATATGTGAAAAACCCACAGCTAACATTGTACTTAATGGTGAAAGACTGAAAGCTTTCCTGTTGAGATCAAGGCAAGGATGCCCACTGTCACCACTGCCATTCAAAGAAATAAAAGGTATCCTAATGGGAAAGGAAGAAGTAAAACTTTCACTATTTGCAGATGATATGATCCTATACCTACAGAGTTCCAAAAAATCTACAACAAATTTACTAGATTTAATAAATGAGTTCAGCAAAGTGGCAGTATGCAAGATTAACATTCACAATATGAATAGTATTTCTAAACACTAGTAATGAGCAATCAATGAGGAATAAATTTCATTTATAAATAGCAACTAAATGAATCAAATACCTAGGAATAAACTTAGCCAAGGATGTAAAGGACCTGTATTCAGAAACTACAAAATATTGCTAAAAGAAGATCAAAATAAATGGAAGGACATTCCATGTACATGGATTGGAAGACTAAATATTGTTAAGATGTCAATTCTACCCAAATTGATTTACAGATACAACCAATCCTGCTCAAAATTCCAATAGCCTACTTTGCAGAATTGGAAAAGCCAATTACAAAATTTATTTGGAAAGGTAAGTGACCCTGAATAGCAAAAAAAAATCTTGAAAAAGAAGAATGAAGTTAGGGTTAAGGTCACTTCCTAACTTTAAAGCATATTACAAAGCTGCAGTGAGAAAAATAGCATGGTATTGGCATAAAGATTGGCATATAGATGGTTGAGATGGAGTCTCAACCAATGGAATCAAGTTGAGATTTCAGAAATAGACTCTCACGTTTATGGTGAAATGATTTTTGGCAAGGCTGCCAAGTCCACCCAACTGGAACTAAGCAGTCTTTCGAACAAATGGTGCTGGTAGAACAGGAAGGATATCCATATCCAAAAGAATAGGAGAGGATTGCTGTCTTATGCATTATACAAAATTAACTCAAAATGGATCAAAGACCTATATATAAAAGCCAGAACCATCAAACTCCTAGAAGAAAATGTAGAAAAGCATCTTCAACATCTTGTGGAAGAAGAAGGTTTTTCTTAGACTTTACATGAAAAGCATAAGCAAATGAAAGAAAACATAGATAAATGGTACCTCCTCAAAATTGAGTACCATTTCTGCTTCAAAGGACTTTATCAAGAGGGTTAAATGGCAGCCTACCCAATGGGAGAAAACATTTGGAAACCGCATATCTGGGATATGTAAAGAGATCCTACAATTCAATGATATAAAGACAACAATTTATAAATGGGCAAAAAATATGAACAGACATTTTTTCAAAAAAGATACATAAATGGCTAGAAAGATGTTCAACATCACTGGCTATTAGGGAAATGCAAATGAAACCAATGAGATATCATTTCACATCTACTAGAATGGCCATTATTAAGAAAAAACAGAAAACTGCAAGTGTTGGAGAAGATGTGGAGAAATAGGGACTCTTATTCACAGTTAGTGGGAATGTAGAATGGTGCTGCCACTTTGGAAGACAGTTTGGCACTTCCTCAGGAAGCTAAGTATAGAACTGCCATAGGATCTGGCAATTCACTACTAGGTATATACTCAGGGGAGCTGAAAGCAGGGATGCAAACAGACCTTTGCACACAAATGTTCATAGCAGTGTTATTTACAACTGCCAAAAATTGGAAACAACCCAGGTGTCCATTATCTGATAAATGGATAAACAAAATGTGGTATATACAAATGATGGAATATTATGCAGCTGCAAGAATAAAGGAAGTCATGATACATTTGGCAACATGAGATGAACATTGAAGACATTGTGTTGAGTGAAATTAACCAGACACAAAAGGAAAAATACTGTCCGACCTCATTTAATATGAACTCAATAAAATTTGCAAACTCATGATGTTAATGTTTAGAACATAGGTCACAAGAAGATAGAATGAGGGCAAAGAATGGAGAGTTGGTGCTTAATTTGTGCAGAATATGTAATAAGATTGGAAATGTTTGGAAATGGATGGAGGTGAAGGGAGTACCTTATATGAGTGTGACTAACAGCAGTTTTACGTGGGTGATTGTGGTTGAAAAGGAAGGTTTAGGGTCACATACGTCACTACGAGGAAAGCCAGAGGATGAAACATGGGACTGTATAACACAGTGAACCCTCTTCAGAGTGAAAATGCTCTAGAATTGATTGTGGCGATGAATGCACAACTGCGAACATACTTTAGATATGGTTTTTGACTTTACACTTTAGATGAATTGTATGGTATGTGACTTTATCTCAGTAAAACTGTTTTTTTAGGGGGGAATTAGGATACTTTATTTTAGATTCATGATCTTTTTTAATAAACAGAGAAAATGCTAGGGAATACTTCTCCAAAAGTTTAGAAAACGAAGAGAATTCTATAATTCTTCAAATAAACATTAATGATTTGTTGGGGAGAAAGAGATTTTTAATACCTAAAGGCTAATATAATGTGGGTTTTCAAATCAACAAATTTGGCTTTTTTTTTCATCATTTTGAAATAAATACTGTGTACTGTTCATTATTCAGAAGCATGATAAATGCTGATCTTTACTTGAAAGTCCACTTTTCATTAAATATTTCTCTTTAAGTTAAACCCAGACATGCAGTCATTTAGATGTATTTAATATTTATTTTTCACTTTTAAAATGATGTTATTTACATTTGACCTAAGAAGCCAAATCATATCAGTAGGACATCAGGGATTAAGCTCTGGCAGTATTAAAGTTAGAACATTCACACGTTTGCAAATTTCTAAGACATTGCAAAGAAAAATCACCATAAAATAAATATTTATTCTTTGATTATACATAATGTGGAACAATTTGTACTTAGTTCTAAAATTCAGTCAGGAGGGCTTCCCAGAAGGTGTATTACTACTGTATGAGTGTAAAGTGCAAAGATGGAGAATGCTTCTGGAAGTCAAGCAGTGGAGTTCCATGAAATATTCAGAAAAGTTAGTAGTTCTGGTAGTCCCAAGAAGCCTTCTTGCTGCAGATCCATAAGTAATGGTCCTACTGCACCTCCCTTTCATTGACTCCTTCTTCTTCGGGCACTGCTCATTCATTCTGGCCTTTCAGATGCTTAATCCTTTCATGGCAGGTGGTGAGTACATGCTCTGCTTCTTTTGCTTAGGGAATGCATTCTGTGATTCTCCTTGTGTGTTGGTCGCCCTCTTGTCATCTATTTTTTTTGAAGGTCTGTGAATCAGAGAAGGTACATAAGGATGACTTTAGGAAGCCTGTTCTATGTCTTTTCCCCAGGAAGGAGACCTCACCGCCCAAGGCCTGGCTGTGTAGACATGATTCACCCAACACGCTCCCTCCTAAATTTTCACCATTGCACTGGAAACAGTCACTGCCTAAAACTGCTTTTTAAAAAAGAACAAAACATAGTAGGCAAAATTGCAAACAATGTTTGCTTCTGGGCAATGGGACTGCTATAGGTTCTCTCCTACTCTTTTATAACATTCTAAGTCACTTTTAAACTTCTCTTTACAATTTGCAATTATCAATATTATTTTTGTAATCCAAAAAGAGTCATGCCACACTACAAATGATAAAGAAAGAAAACCTGCTGAGTGGTAGTCTGCAAGCTAACAGTTAGAGGGCACAGATGATTCAAGGGAAAACAGAGGCCCTTGGATGAGACTTCTTTACAGGAGGTCTGAACTTGAACTCTAGTGAGACTGAGAGAAACTAGTTTACAGACATGTTAAAGTCTTATATAAAGTTCACTTTAATTATGGGTTTAAAAAATTATTCTTATCATTCTAGATGTTCTTATATAAACTGTGTTTGGTGGGGAAAGTGATTTTTAAGAGGAGTAGAAAGGCTGTCATTTTGGAAGCATAATTTAAAAATTAGGGTTAAACTGAGATCGCACATTAAAGAACAAAATGGAAGACATTGATGGCTTCAGGTGAGGAGGAGCCTATGCAAAACCCTTCTTTCTGATCTGCTCCTTCCAATCAGATGAACTTCAATGAACCATAATACGCAGGATGGGCAGATCTATTCTAATAAATATAAATGGAAACATTCCCACATCCCATCAATTGCTTGATTACCTAGGCTGAGGCAGCCAAAACATTTTGGAAACTGCACAGCTCCAAAAACTTAAGATCACAAGCGAGGAACAAGCAAAATTAGGCCTTTAAAATATGATTCTCAGAAATCTCACAGGGCTCTGCAGAAGACCTGACAAGCCCAAAGGGTGGTCCCTATCCCTCATTGGAGAAGGTTGCCTCACAGAAGTTTCCCTGTTTCCTGTTCACATGCTGTAAGGAAATCCTGTCTCTGAGTTGTCTTTTTTGGTCTCTCACTCTAGTCTGGCCCTACATACAGTATAATTCATACAGGTCAATGGCTTCGCCAAGGATTCCAAAGTAGTCAGCTCTGAGTCTTCACCCAAACAACTCCCATTTTGACACACCACATCTTCAGGTGGGACAATGGAGATGATATCCCATATCCACCTCCTTACAGGGGAAATCCCCTCACCATGGTCCTGTTGGAAGAGCAGCACCCCACGATATAACATATTCTGGCACTGCCATGGCTGACCAGCAGATGCTGGACACAACCATCATCAATCCATACATACATCAATGACCCATGACCTACAAAATGTGGCTCATAAACCAGATTACTTCCTCAGTACTGGATATAGGAACTGGGAGGACAAGATAGTAATCAACCAAGACAGATGTCTTTATGATCCAACAAGAGGTTCCAAGAGCAAGAGATGAGGGACACAGGAGGGTAGAGGTAAGGAAGTAGGAGCCATGGGTACTGGTGGTGGAGGAAGGTCATAGCTGAGATGAGCCAAGAGTCCATGAGAGAGAAATGCAATAGTCAGGACTGCTGCTTGGATCCCAGATGTCCTGATGCATGCGACAACATGGATGAACCTTGAAGACATCATGTTGAATGAAATAAGCCAGACGAAAAAGGACTAATATTGTATTATCTCACTGATTTGAAGCAATTAGAATAAGCAAAAGAACAGATAGAGAAAAGGATGAAAAAATATGATCAGGGTCTCAGGGAACTAAGTGATAACATGAAGCACACAAATATACATATTATGAGTATTCCAGAAGGAGAAGAGAAGCAAAAGTGGCAGAAAGAATAATGGAGGAAATAATCACTGAAAATTTCCTAACACTTATGAAAGACATAAAATTGCAAATCTAAGAAGTGCAGCATACCACAAACAAAAGAGATCTATATAGACTTATTCCAAGACATTTATTAATCAGATTGTCAAATGTCAAAGGCAAAGGGAGAATTCTGAAAGCAACAAGAGAAAAGCAATCCATCACATACAAGGAAACTTTATAAGACTATGTGCAGGTTTCTCAGCAGAAACCATGGAGATGAGAGGCAGTGATACATTAAGATACTGAAAGAGAAGAACTGCCAACCAAGAATTCTATACCTGGCAAAACTGGCCTTCAAAAATGAGGGTGAGTTTAAAATATTTTCTGACAAATAGACACCTGCTCTATTAAGAAATACTAAAGGCATGCACAGAAAGATACCTTGACTCAAGGAAGGGCCAATGATGTTTGGGGTTCCTCTGTCAGCTGGAAAGACACAGAGTGACACCTGCTGGCTTTCTTCCCTGGCTCCTGGTGATGTCTGCTAGCTTTCCCTCCCAGCTTTTCATTTCAAATGGCTTCCCTGGGGACATTTTATTTCTGCAACTCCAAACATCTCTGTATATGCCAGCTCTGAAACATTTACCAAAATGGTTTCCTCTTAAAGGACTCCAGTGAGCACCCCTGCCTTGAATGGATGGAGACACATCTTCATGGAAACCACCTAATCAAAAGGTTCCACACAAAACTGGGGGTGCACATCTCCATGGAAATAACTTAATCAAAAAGATCCCAGCCAACAATAATGAATCAGGATTAAAGAACATGGCTTTTTTGGTGTATGCAACAGTTTCAAATCAGCAAAACATATAAAATACAAAGGACAAAATGGTAGAAGAAAGTACTGCGTTTTGAGTAATAACATTAAATGTTAATGTATTATACTCTCCAAGCCAAAGAAATAGACTGGCAGAATGGATTTAAAAATAGGACCATCTATATACTGTCTGCAAGAGACTCACTCTAGACCCAAGGACAAAAATAGGTTGAAAGCGAAAGGCTGGAAAAGGTATTTCACACTAACAACCAGAAAAGAGATGTGGTAGCTATACTAACATCCAACAAATTAGACTTCAAATGTAAAACAATTAAAGAGACAAAGGAGGACACTATGTGTTAATAAAAGTAAAAGTTACGTCATCAAGAAGACATAACAATCATAAATATTCATGCATTGAGCCAGAATACCCCCCAAATACATGAGGCACACACTGACAACACTGAACAGAGATGCAGACACCTCTACCATAATAGTTGGAGACTTCAATACACCACTCTCATCAATGGACAGAACATCTAGGCTAGAGGATCAATAAGGAAACATGGATTTTGAATAGTATGATAAATGTACTAGACTTAGACACTTACCAAACATTGCACCCCACAACAGCAGGATACACATTTTCCTCAAATGCTCATGAGTCATCCTCCAGTTTAGAGACATGTTGGGTCACAAAGCAAGTCTCAATAAATTTTAAAAGATTGAAATTATATAAAACACTTCTTTGTATCATAATGGAATGAAGTTGGAAATTAATAACAGGCAGAAGGCTGGAAAATTCACAAATACATAGAGGTTAAACAACACGTTCTTAAACAACCAATGGGTCAAGGAAGAAATTACGAGAAGTCAGCAAATATCTTGAGGAAAATTAAAATGAAAACACAGCATATCAAAACTTATGGGATGCAGCAAAGGCAGCACTGAGATGGAAATTTATTGTCTTCATTACCTATATTATAAATGAAGAAAGAGCAAAAATCGAGGAATTAACTGTTTACCTAGTGGAACTAGAGAAAGAACAGCAAACTACACCCACAGCAAGTAGAAAGAAAGAAATAACAAAGATTAGAGCATTAATAAATGAAATTGGGAACATAAAAACAATAGAGAGAATCAACAAAACCAGAACTTGACTCTTTGAGAAAATCAATAAAATCAATGGACAGCAGACAGAATTCTCACCTGCCATGCCAGAGACCCAGGTTCGATTCCTGGTGCCTGCCCATGCGAGGAAAAAAAAAAGATGGGCAGTTAGCTAGGCTGCCAAAAGAAAGAAGGGATACAAATAAATAAAATCAGAAATTGAAGTGAGTCATAACTAATGACCCCACAGAAATAAAGGAGATAATGAGAGGATAGTATGAGAAACTAAATACTAATAAACTAGCCAACATAGATGAACTAGGCAACATTCTAGAAAAGCATGAACAACCAACAAGACCTCAAGAAGAAATAGACGACCTCAGCAAACCAATCACAAGTAAAGAGATTAAATTAGTAATCAAGAAGCTCCCAAAAAAAGGAAAAGTCAGGACCAGATGGCTTCACATGTGAATTCTACCAAGCATTCAATAAACAGTTAGTACCAATCCTGCTCAAGCTCTTAAAAAATTGAAGAGGAGGGAAGTCTACCTAATTCATTGTATGAAGCCAAGATCACCTTAATACCAAAGCCCAAAGATACTGCAAGAAAAGAAAATTACAGACCAATCACTTTAAAGAATATAGATGCAAAAATCCTCAACAAAGTGTGTGCAAATCAAATCCAGCAGAACATTAATATAATTATACACTATGACCAAGTGGTATTTATTCCAGGTATTCAAGGCTGGTTCAACACAAAAAAATCAACTAATTTAATACCCCATATCAAGAAAGCAAAGTGGAAAAACTACACAATCATCTTAATTGATGCAGAAAAGGCATTTGACAAAATTCAACATCCTTTCTTGAAAATACTTCAAAGGATAAGAGTAGAAGGGAAATTCCTCAACATGATGAAAGGTGTATATGAAAAGCCCACAGCTAACATCATACTCAATAGAGGAAGACTAAATGTTTTCCTTCTAAGATCAGGAACAGATGTCCACTGTCACCATTGTTATTCAACATTGTGCTAGAATTTCTAGTTAGAGCAATTAGGCAAGAAAAAGAAATAAAAGTCATCCAAATTGGAAAGGAAGAAGTAAAACTTTTACTGTTTGCAAAGGACATAATCCTAAATACCAAAAATCCTAAAATATCTACACAAAAGTACTAGAGCAAATAAATGAATACAGCAAAGTGGTAGAGTACAAGATCAATGCCTCAAAATTAGTAGTGTTTCTATTCACTAGTGATGAGCCATCTGATGAGGAAATTTTTTTAAAAATCCATTTATAATAGCATTCAAAAGAATAAAAAAATTTAGGAATAAATTTAACCAAAACCACAAAAGACCTGTACCTGTAAAACTCAAGAAATTGCTAAAAGAAATCAAAGAATACCTAAATAAATGAAAGGACATACCATGTTCATTGATTGGAAGACTAAATATAGTTAAGATGCCAATTCTCCTCAAATTGATTTATAGATTCAATACAATACTAATTAAAATCTTCAAAACCTACTTTGCAGAAATAGAAAAAACAATAACTAAATTTATTTGGAAGGGCAGGGTGTCCCAAATAGCTAAAAATATCGTGAGAAAGAGGAATGATGTAGAAGGTCTCACACTGTCTGACTGTAAAGCATAATACAAAGCTACAGTGGTCAAAACAGCATGATACTGGCATAAACATAGATATACTGACCAATGGAATTGAATTGAGTGTTCAGAAATAGGCTCTCTCATCTACAGACAATTGATCTTTAATAAGGTGGTCAAGTCAACTCAATTGGGGCAGAGCTACCTCTTCAATAAATTGTGCTTAGAAAACTGGATATCCATAGCCAAAAGGATGAAAGAGGATGCATATCTTATACCTTATACAAAAATTAACTCAAAATGGATCAAAGACCTAAACATTAGAGCTATGATCACAAATCTTTTAGAAGAAATGAAGGGAACTATCTTATCGTTCTTATGATAGGAGGTAATTTCCTAGACCTTATACCCAAAGCATAAGCAATGACAAAAGATACATGTAAATGGGATCTCTTCAAAATTAAACACTTCTGTGCATCAAAGAATGTGTCAGGAAAGTAAAAAGGCAGTCTATGCAATAGGAGACAATATTTAGAAACCACATATCCGATAACAATATCCAGAATATATAAAGAGATTCTGCAACTCAACAACAAAAAGGCAAACAACCCAATTTAAAAATGGGCAAAAGACATGGACAGACACTTCTCTGAAAAGGAAATACAAATGCCTCAAAAACATATGAAAAGATGCTCAACTTCACTGGCTCTTAGAAAAGTGCAAATCAAAACCACAATGAGATATCATCTCATACCTACTTGAATGGCCATTATCATAAAAATGAAAAACTGTAAGTACTGGAGAGGATGTGGAGAAAGAGGCACACTTATCCACTATTGGTGGGAATGTGAAATGGTACAGACACTCTGAAAGTCAGTCTGGCGATTCCTCGGGAAGCTAGGTAGAATTGCCATGGGATCTAGCAATCCCACTACTAGGTATTTATTCAAAGGAACTGAAGGCAAGGACATGAATGAACCTTTTCACACTGATGTTTATAGTGGCATTATTCATGATTGCCAAGAGATGGAAACAGTACAAATGTCCATCAATGGACAAATGGCTAAACAAACTGTGGTATACTCATATGATAAAATATTATGTGTAAATTCTAGAACTTTCCAGAGTGTATCAGAAGAAAAAGTCATTGGAGGGAGGGTCCAGGAGCTGGGTGACACCAAAGGAGAACTGCCTGATGTGGCCGAAATCTGGTCCTGCTCTTGGTCATTCCTTTGCCCCTACATCATGAGAGGGGTCAAAAGACCACAATTCTGGCTGACCTGAGGACCAGCCCAGAAAGAGGGACTACCAGAGAAAGGAGCAGCTACCCTGAACTCGGTGCCAAGTCAGGAAAAGAGCGAAGGTTATGCTATGCTCAGAGGAATTGAGGGGCAAACCCATCGGAAGGAAGTTAGCCCATGCTATGGTGCTGACACCAGGTAGTTTTCAGCCCCTGAGTTACTTAATCTGTACAACTTTCCTGTTGACACCAATAGCCACTACTGATAGCCTCATTTCACACCTGAGGAAACGAAGGCACAGAGAAGTTAAGAAAATCTTCCCCAGATCAAAATGTCCACAAGGAGTTTATCTCGGTTCTCAAAGCTGTTCTAGGCTGTGGCAGGGTCTGCACAGGGGACAGACACGAGGAAGAGCTGTGCGAAGAGCTTCCTGTGCAAAGAGCTCACCATCCGTGAAGTGGCTCCCATGGCCATCTCTTTATCACCTTTATGCTTTTTGCCTTATGCTTTTGCCACCTGTACTACTGTTTACTTAACATGTTTAATTCATTCACTATTTTTTAAAGGGGATTTGGGTATATTACCATATGTGGAAAACTGCTATCACTCTCACATGTAGAAGGTAAAGGTAAAAATAAACACAAAGAAAGCAAATGATCATATTTTAAAAAAAGCTTGTCTGTGAACCACCACCAGCTACCTCCATGTGCGCCATCACTTGTGGAAATTGTAGGCTATTTGAAGGCAAAATGTTTAACATACAAATAACAAGCATAGGAATAGCAGTACCAAAATTATTAATTCTCTGTATCAAATAAAGGATAGGATCGCAAAATATAAAAAACATAAATAACACAAAGTGTCCATTAGGGATAACCTTAAAGCTTTACTTCTGTCCCCAAAATCAGGGACTAGGACCAATTTCTCATGCTGGGTTCCATCTGGGATATGAGTCCTTCATTTTCCTCATCCCCAGACACAAGATAATATGAGCAAAGACGTCAGCTAGACACGGAAAACATTTTTGAGTACAAAGCTAATTACTTACAACTTGTACTTAAGATGCAGGAAGTGCCCCTTTGCCCACTCAATGACCCATTTTATGTGCTGTTGTGGGCTGAGCCGGCCATTGCACACTCCTGCAAATGTGCAGATGCCAGGAGAGGGTGGGCCAGTTCATCTTTTTACATTTCTGCCATACTTTAAAAGCTCATAAAAGTCATAACAAAATGGCCTGAAAGAAAAATCTCTGATTCTCTTCCTGATGAGGACATAAATCTAAAGCCTGCTTTGAGGTTGCTGCCATTTATTCTTCCTTTCAAACAAATCATCTGTGGATCTGGGAAACCAACTATACAGACCTTTTGAATTTATTTTCCATGTTCAAGTTAATTTAGGTAGCATTGGCTCTTTTCCTAACGGCCCTCAGAACATTGGAAGATGGGGTTCTGGACTCAAATGTCAGTTAAAATAAAACCTAATGTGACAGAAGGGATAAACTGGGTATATGGAAATCAATAGTATTATTCAATGAAAACCTATAAAGTAGAAATGTGTGCCTAATGATCAAAAGTTCTATGCCTGACACATACCAAAAGGGAGATTCTTTGTAGATAATTCTTCTGGTACAAAGTCAAAATGTACCAGCTAAGGAAGCGAAGTGACTAAAATACTTGAACAGAAATGAGAACACTGGATCATGCATTGGAATCCAAAGCCCCATGACATGTTTTCAAATCCAATCTGATAAATTAAGTCTCCCTCTGAACATATATCATTCTCTGAATTCACAAAATCTCCTAATATTTGGAATTTACCAGCTGTGGCATCACATCGCAGTCAATGTGAACTTATCAAGTTGTACACAGCAGTCTGATGCCAATTCTAAGCCATCAGCCTAATCAGGAAAGTGCCAATATTTCTATCCTCCAATTACATTATCCACTTGCAGCTCTTTCCAAGGCATCACTGGATTTCTATAAAGCATTATATTCTTCATTGTCCACAGATATGTTTCTGCCATTCAAATCAAGTGAGAGTTAAATTTCTACACCCAAGCATGGTGTCTTCTCTAGGCAATTACATATCACCAATTACTTGGGTGAAAAGTGAAGACTCCTCTACTCCAGCCACATAACTTTGGAATGATGCTGAAGAAATACCTGAACTAGGACTGAAGGTTTGCATTTGTGGATGAAGCATTTGGCATAGCCTTAACAAGAGAGAGCCCAGTAAGGGTCAAAACACACTTGTTCATTCAAATATTTTTTGAGTGCCAGTCTATGCCACTCACTATTAGAAATAGAATGTATAATTAAAGTAAAATAAGTACCATTATTACATTAATAATAAAAGTTATTGAGATTGAACTGTGTTCTAGAGGCTCTAAGCACATTGATGCATCATTTAATACTCAACACAAACCCAAACAATTGTACTGTTATTATCCACTTTCTACTTTATAGATTTTCATTGAATAATACTATTGATTTCCATATATCCAATGTATCCCTCCAGTCATGTTAGGTTTTCTCTTTACTGACATTTGAGTCTAGAATCCCATCTTCCAAAACTGAGGCATAGGAGAATTAAGCAACTTGCCCAAGATCACGCATAGAAGTGGTAGAATCAAATAAGGACCCAGGAAGCCTTACTCCCCGATCCTATACTCATTGCAGATCACAACATGTGAGAGTAAAGCATGGTCTCCATCTTTAAGCCACTCTCATCCTAAACTGGGGAGGAGACAGTACAAAGACAATGTTAAAAGCCAATATGATGAGACTTCCACTTCTGGCAGATAAAATAAGAGAAAGGATTTAGCCTTCACTGAAACAACCAAAAAATAGGGGGAAAATCCATAAACACACTGGTTTTTAAAACATGAGTCATCAGGCAATGAAGGACCCTGATCCAGAGTGGTGGGAAACAAACAAAGTGAGCTCCATGATTGCTCCAATTGTACAAGGGACACGGGAAGAAGAGCCCAAGCAAAGCCCAGCAGACTCCCTGAGCGAAGGAAACAGAGTTAAGAGTCCAGGGAGACCAAGGCTGCTAGGGTTTATAGGCAGAGTAACAGAAAGACAAGAGCATCCCAAAGAGAAAGCTCTGGACATCTACAGAGGGCCTTCTCATGTGAGTACTAATGAGTGCATGCAAGTGAGGAAACTATCTGAGGCTGGAATAAAGCAAGCCAAAAGATTACTGTACCCAGTGTTCACACGGGCCAGAAATGGTGCCCATATCTCCACCAAGTCTGGAAATCCTCAGGATCCACGCAGCCTTGGGTAGAGTTTTCAGAAAACTTTGCCTCCAAAAGAGGAATACTCACCTAGCCTGAGCCCTGCTCTTGCCCTATCAAATGAATTTTAAAAGCAGGGTCCTAAATGTCCATCTGTTTCCAAGTAACTCATCCCATGTACAAGCTCAAGAATATTTACTGGAATCCAAAAACACCCAGCCATCAAGATAACATTCACAATGTCTGGCATCTAATCAAAGAAAATGCAATCCTTAATGAGGAGAAAAAATCAACCAAAATCACTCCAGAACTGACAGGTATGAAATTGGCAGACGTGAAAAATTAACAAGTGAATGAAACCATATTCTGGAGGGAGGGGAACATGCAAATTATTTGCAGAAATAATGGCTGAAACTTTTCTAAACTTGGTGAAAACTATAAACCCACAGATTCAAGAACCCCAACAAATCCCAAGCGCAAGAAATGAAATAAAAAGACTCCAAACTATATCATAACCAAATTGCTGAAACTCAGTGATAAAGAGAAAATCTTAAAAGCATCCAGAGAAAAAGAACATGTTTCATATACAGAAGCAAAGATAAGATTTTAGATTTCTCATCAGATGTGAAGAAAGTAAGAAAACAAGGAAGGAACATCTTTAAAACACTACAGGAAAAACTTTACCTTGCAAAAATATCTTTAAAAAATTACAGCAAAATAAAGATCTTATTCAGACATACAAAACTGAAAGAAACCATTGCCTGAAAGCTGTAAGAAATATTTAAGGATGCCTTTAGGCAGAAAAATAGTGCTGCCAGATAGAATCCTAGATCCATATAAAGAATGAATAGTGATGGAAATGGTCATTATACAGGTAAATATGTAAGATATTTTTCTAACTATTAACTATCTTTAAAAGATCACTGTTTAAACAAAAATAATTGCAATGTATGGTGGAGTTAAATGTAAAAGTAAAATGTTTGACCACAGTAGCATAAGTCCAGAGTTGAAAGAATAGTGTTGTAAAGTTTTTGTGCTCTACATGAAATTTTGTAATATTACTCAAAGGTAGGAAGTAATAAGTTGAAGATACATATTACAAAAAACAAAGTAGCCTCTAAAATAACAAAAATGAAATAATAAAACAAAAAGTGAAAGTGAGTAAACCAAAAAGTAGATTAAAATGAAATCATCAGAAATATTTTATTAATCCATAAAAAGGCAGATGATGTAAAAAAGAAGCAACAAAGAACAGATGGGACAAATAGATTATAATAACAAGAGGATAGCTTAGCCTTAACCATTTAAAATAATCATATACAATATATTTAAATGATGGAAATATCCTAATTAAAAGGCAAGGATTATCAATGTATTGATTTCCTATTGCTGCTATAACAAATTATCACAATTTGGTGGTTTGATACAACAGAAATATATTCTCTTACAGTTCTGGATCCCAGAAGTCCAAAATAAGTTTAATTGGGCTGAAATCAAGGTGTCAACAGGGCCATGCCCCCTTCAGAGCCTCTAGGGGAGAATCTGTTCTTTGTTTTTTGCAGCTTTGGTGGCTGCTGGTTTTGCTTTCTTGTAGCTGCCTCACCCCTGTCTTCAAGGACAGTGTCTTCAAGTCTCTTTCTGCTCTATCCTCAGATAACCTCCTCCTCTGTGTGTCTGTCTGTGCAAATCTCTGGCTTCTTCCCTTTTTTAAAGACCCTTTGATGGCATCCTTAATTGCATCTGCAAAGTCCTATTTTTGCCATATAAAGTCACATTCATGGGTTCCAGGGATTAGGGATACTTTGAGGGAAGGGGCCTTTTTCAGTTTCCTACAGTCAGATTGGACTACAGAAAAGAGCTGAGCCCAACTATATGCTGCCTACACTTTAACATAAAGACAAAAATAGGCATAAAAGTAAAAGGATGGAAAAAGATATAGCATGCCAACGCTAAGGAAAATGATGCTGGAGTGGTTATATTAATATCAGACCACGTAGATTTTAGAATAGAGAATATCATCAGGGATAAAGGGGGACATTTCATAATTATAATGGGGTCACCATCATAAGGACATAATTCTAAATGCTTATATACATAATAACAGAGCTTCAAAATACATGAAGCAAAAACTGATGGAACTTCAAGGAGAAGTAGACAGACCTCCATTTATAGTCAGAGATTTCAATACTCCTCTCTCAATAATTAATTAAAAAGTAGATAGAAAAACAATAGAGATAAGAGGACTTGAACAGCCTATCAACCAAAATTTGACCTGACTGACATTTCTGAAACACTCCACCTAACAGCAGCAGAAACACATTCTTTTCAAGCATATAAGGAACATTTGTCAAGATAAATGATGTTCTGGGTCATAAAACAAGTGCTACTAAATTCACAAGGATTCAACTCATACAATGTATATTCTCCTATTAAATTATGACTAAATCACAGAAATATCACTAAAAAGTCCTCAAGTATCAGCAATTTAAATAACATATTCCCAGATAGTCCACTGGTCAAGGAAGAAATCAAAAGAGGAGTTAGAAAGTGTGTTGAACTGAATGAACATGAAAACTTTATATATCAGAATTTGTACAATGCTGCTAAAGTAAGTAGTTCTTAGGGGAAATTTATAGCCCTAAACACCTAAAATAGAGAAGCAGAGAGGTTTTGGACAACGGCCTTAGCTTTCACCAGTTTGAAAAATGGACAGATGTTGTCTGCAACTGAGGTCAAGAACAGAGGAGGTAGTTTATGGATGAGACTCATGGAGTTACTTGTAGGACATCAAGGTGGTTACAGGAATTTGATGCTAAATGATGCTCAAACTAGGGGACAGCTGTGGACTGCATATATAGATTTAGATCATTGGGACCTAGGAGGTAGTTGAACCATAGGTATAAATGAGGTCACCTAGGGAAAGAATGTAGTGTCGGGAAAAAAGTTAGTCAAGGACCCTAGGGGGTTACCAACATTGGAGGGGTGGAAGGAAAACCAGGAGATGATGAATTGTATTGAAAAGGGAGGGTGAACAGAAAGGGGACATAATATTGGAAAAGAGAGTTTCAAGAGCAAAAGAGAGACTGATGGTGTCAAATACAGCAGAGAGATCTACTGAGAAAGATATGACAAGGTCCACCCCATTGGCATCGGGAAGCTCTTGGAATCTTATCTAGAGTGTCTCAGTACTGAGAAGTGGAAGCCATCCAAGGAATGAGTGGGAGGTCAGGATGTGGCAATAGTGAATGTAGCTTTCTTCTGAGAAGTCTGGATGAATGGGGAGGAGAAAAAATTGTTATCTGAAGTAGGACATGATGGCAAGGGAAGATTTTCAGAATGGGAAATCTTGAGCATGTTTATTGGAAAAGTGGCAGCAGTCCCTAGAGACGTTGAGGATAAAGAAGGGTGGAGGAGATGACTGGTAAATAGCCATCCAGGAAAGATATCATACAAGCAGGAGAGTGAAGAGCACAGAAGAATTGATGGGCCTTGTCTGGGAGGAGCCATGCGTTGTCCTGTAATGATGGAGGGAGATGAGAGGGATACTGATGGCACGGAGGCGGTGGAGTAGAACATTCTCAACACTTAACCCTTCTCTGAGTCTTGTCACTAAGGCTTGAATGGGGAAACTTCACAACTAAATTTTGAAATATGTATTCATAAAGAAAATTGATTCTACAGAAAAAATTCTTAGCTCTGACCTTGGACAGCTTAATATTTATAAAATGTTGTATTCTATTTTTACAAATATCTTCATATTTAGCTAAGTTAGTCCCTGACACAATGCAAATCCCATGCCATTATTCAGCCCAACATAAAAGCTAATGTCTGTTTCCTGAGTGTGCACCAGCTTGATAGCACAATATGGGATATTGAGAAATTGTGGCAGTTGATGACAGTAATTTAAACTGGCATTAACCATTCACTGTGAAGACTACAAAGAGTGGGCAAACTTGGAAGAAATTGGTACTTTCGGCAATAGTAAAAAGCATAGGAGACAACACAATAACAAGATACCATTCTCCTTTCTAACCGGCCAAGATTTGAAAAGGACAATTTAGAGTAGAGCAGTCAGGAGCTGGCTATGGAATCATACTCTCTGGGTGTGAATATTGGCACCACTTGTTACAAGTGTATAATCTTAACTCTCGGTTTCCTTCTCTATAAAATGAAAATAACAGCAGAACCAACCTCATCTAAGGCTGAGGTACCAATTGCAAATCTCTGAGGACAGCATTCAGCATGAGGTAAGCATGCTATAAAAGTTAGCTACGGTTATTCGGGCATTGGTGGATTACAAATTGGTACAACCTCTGAGAAAAGCAATTTGGGGATACATATTAAAAGGTTTTAAAAAGTTACTCCCCGACTAATAAAGTGTCGATGGCTGAGAGAGTTCAAGTAGAGTCGAGAGGCTACTCTAGAGGTTGCCCTTACACAAGCTGCAGTTAGACATTGCTACCTAACCTCGCTTGCCAACCCCCAACCAAAACCATTCCAGCCAATCCTAAAGAACACCCAGGGCAATATATAAGATTCCACAAAGATTTCATATACTAGGGTAACTTTCCAGAAACCCACAACCTCCAAATGGGTTCCTGGACCAGATAAGTCCTAAAACCTAGAGGGCCCAGCCTCTCCAGAATATCAGCTAGTTCCATCTCCTTACCCCACATTATTGACAGCCCCTTCCAACATGAAAAAGTTAGAAAAGGCCAAATACCCCTAAAGAGTAGGATAGAAAGATCAAGGGTGATGGTGGAGTTGTACAGAGAAGATAGGGTTTAACAAATAAATATGATTGCTGAATCATTGAATTACTATTTCTTTCAGCCTTCTGAATCTTAGAGCAGCTACAGTACAAACCTAAAATATGGAACTGTAACCCAAACTCTGAAATCTGTTCCACAACAAATTGTTGTGCTGTGCTTTGAAATTCATTGCTTTTTTGTATATATATTATTTTTCACACACACAAAAGTCAATTGTGATGATAAAAAAAATTATTCCTTCTAGCCTCCTATATTCTGGAAGAGTTAGAAGGAAAAAACTGAGAGGATCATACGGTAGCCCATGGCAAATCCTGTAACTATGTATTGAAGAGTGCTTTGAAAATTATTGCTTTTTACTTTCTTTGCTTTGTATGTATTTACATTATACAATAAAAAAATCTTTAAAAAAAGTTATTCCCCATATAGATACCTCTTCTAAGAAAATCTTGAAAAACTATTGGACAAAGAAATCATGTCTGTCAATTTCCCCAGCAGCTACCACAGGAACAAGTTCAGAGTAAATGTATATGAACATTTGTTAAATACATAAAAAATATTTAGGCAGGACGATGTTTATGGCAGTATTATTTATGAGCAAAACTTGATGGATGGCTTCGTAAATTATGGCAATCTGTATAATGGAATATTATGCAATCGTTAAAATGACATTTTGTAGAATATTTAATAAAAGTGCAAAGTATTCACAATAAAATGTTAAGAATAGCAATCATCAGTATGCATATACACATGCAGTATAATCCAAATATTCTAATACATATGTGCGTATAAAGTAGAAGGAAAGAAATAAAAATATCAGCTAGATTTAACTCTGGGTGTTTAGTTATAGGTAATTTCTTTTTGTTATTTTCACGTGTCTGTGTTTCCAGGTTTTCTACAATAAGTATATGTTATTTTTTACTATCAGAAAAGGAATGCCATTTAAACATATCTTGGGAGCAACTCATTATGGATAGTTGGAAAAAAAGAATAATCTACAATCAAGAAAAAGACTCCTCAGATTTGGGCAATAATAGTTCAATGAGAATGTATATATGCGCTTGAAATATGGGAACAGTTACCTAAAACACATTGTGAAGCATCATCTCCAAATGAAGAGCCCATCAGTAATGTAAAAACATGTGAGGTCTTATTCCTGAGAACTCCCCCCTTAAATCATTTATGGTACACAATGTATATATGCGCTTGAAATATGGGAACAGTTACCTAAAACACATTGTGAAGCATCATCTCCAAATGAAGAGCCCATCAGTAATGTAAAAACATGTGAGGTCTTATTCCTGAGAACTCCCCCCTTAAATCATTTATGGTACACCAAGCTTCCTGTATGTGTTGGGGAGCTTTGCAACCTAATTTTAATTTCTAATATGCTTGGTGCTTAACCTCCGTTATTTTCTCTGCCTAAAATCCATTAGTATAGATGAAGAAATGGGCTTATATTTATGTATCTGGTTCTATGTTATTTTTGTGCATTTATAACTGGCCTCTAGAGTTTGGTTTCCCCTTAATGATTTAGCTGTGCAAGATGTTACACCAATTTATTAGAAAGGAGATGAGGAACAGACTATGCATATTAAATGTGAAGATTTTACTACAGTATGTTCAATAATCAAGAAGAAGGGCATCTTTTACCTTGTACCAGATGCTGCTTTTGGAAAGAATTTCCACTGGTTGGCATGTTGTTCATTAATTCCCAGACCAGACTGTGTCCTGTGAAATCCTGTGCCGGCTCACATCTGATGACTGATTTCCATATTTATCTTTTTGAAAGGTGTGATTGAATTGGGGCCATCGCAGAAGGCTCTCAGAGGCTCTTACGGGCATATTCAAGTCTCTCTGGTTTCCAAATTGGCACAGTAGGCACGAGCTGAGTTTCCAAAACCATGGACTCCAGTGAGGATTCTGCAGAGAGCCAGCCAAACAGGCTCAAGGGCTCCTTATACTTTTATTCAATTCCATAGAATGTAAATAGCCTAGAGGATGCGTTTCCTTTTGGAAATTTGAGACAGGGTGCCAAAACAGAGACTAATATCGCCCCTTCCACACCCCACCAAACAGTGGCTGCCCTACCCCCAACCCCAGACACACACTCCTCTTCCCTCACATGTTCCAAAGCAAACCCTGGCAAACATCATGGCAGAGACTGGCCTGGAAGTATGCTGTGGATGGTGGCCAATTTCCCACCCAACGTGGCGGGATCTTGTGGGGAACCCTACCTATGTCTTCTGTGACTCTAGGGATTATCACTTACAGGGCCCCACCCCCTGCTGGCCTGAGAGAGTGGTCCATCCCCTTGACCACAGCGACTGGGTCAAGCACAGCCATGGGACCTAAGCAGGGCCAGTCAGGGACCCCCACGTTATTGAGAGTTTGCAGAGAGTCGTTGTTCTCCACCAATTGCCAGAGGTGGAGCTCGAGGGTGATGCAGGCAGATAGTCTGGCCTTCAAGGCCAGTCCTGCCACTTCACAAAGTGGGAGCTGAGGAATCTGTTCTTTGATAGCCTCACCTGTGAACCGGAGCTGATCACTGTGCCCGCATCCCAGGTACCTGCTGGAGAGGAAACCAGCAGACTGGTCTGCCATGTGTATTGAGTAGTTGCTCTGGGGCCAGCACTGGTCAGCCTTAGCGGTTAATATTGTATTTATTTTCTTGTCCTCTCTATGCAAAGAGCTTCCAGCGATCAAGCAGAACCAAGCAGAACAAGCAGAGACAAGCAGAACCAAGGAATATAAGGGATAAAAGCCATGCCCTCTGCTGCAGTGCTGGATCCAGCATATCTTGAAGCCAGCCCATTCAGGTATTTCCCAAGAAAATGCTTCATATTTTCCCCCACCCCCTTTGCTTAAACCAAGTTAAGTTGGGTATTTATGACTTGCAACTAGTTCAAACCGGTCTAAAGTAATATATAACCTAATCTTTGAAAACCAAAAATGCCTTTGTTTCAAGTGATTAAATTGGTTTTAGCTCCTCAAAAGAACATCCCTTTTGAAAAATTTCTTGGCAGAAAGCATTAGGGTTGAATTTCCTTTCCAATTCAAGTCCTAAAGCTCACCATACTGAGAGTCAATGGAAAGTTATGGAACTGGTCATCTGGTGATTTTTCTCTCTTTCTGGAATATATTGTCCTTTTAACAGCAAGCACTATTTGTATTTGCTGCAAGTAGAATTTTCGATTACTCTTTTGACATCCAGATCAGTCATTGCTTTTTATTATGCTCTGGATTTAGAAAGAAATATGCTCCTGACAGCAATGTTATTTGAATTCTTCTGCTTAGGTTGAGAGCAGATAAAGACCAAGGGATTCACCTTATCCCAACCAAAAGAACGGAGCTTGGTCTCAGGAAGGTAGCTGTTAAAGAAGCTTCTTTTGTTCATCCACATTATGTTTAAAGCCCTTATGCCTGGATATTGTTAACCTTTCAGAAGCTGTCAGCCTCAGCCATAGCCTAAAATGGTGCTTGGCTAATGGAGGAATTCTCTTTCTTTATCAAATTTTGTATTAGCCACCACTCCCTGAGCCAAATACAGCACTAAGCCCTTCATCTGCATCTTTTTAGTTAATGTTTATCATAATCCTGAGTGGCAGGTGGTGCATGCCTATTTGACAGATGAGACAAAAAAACAAGCACACAAAACCCTGAGGCTCAGAAAGTGTAAGCAGCCTGGCAGCATGCCCAGGGGACACAGCAAAATGGCAGACCTGAAACTCAACACCAGGCTCCCCAGTGTGTGGGCACAGAAGTGTGGTTGGGACACTTACCTGCGGGGCATCTGTGAGCCCAAGGAGTCTTCACTGGGATGTGTGTGTGGGGTTGAGGGGCGTTAGCGCCCATGAGCAAATCTGTCTGAATTCAACACAACTTGTGTCTTCCATTCCCCACAGCTGCAGCCACCCCCTGCAGGCCAGCTCAGGTATGGCTGGACATAAGATGTTCTTTCCAAACAGCCCCTTCTTCCTTCCTCCTCCTCCTATTTCCCTCTTCCAGGGTATCCAAGACTTTGCCATCCCCTACACCTTACAGGATCAGCTCAATGTTTTCAAGAGAATAATGGGTGTTTGGTGTGCCATTAGTCAAAATCAGGGAGGGGAATGGAGACGAAGCACACAATCAGCAATGTCCAGGAAATCCTCAGACACCTTGGTGCCCTCCCAGGGCCTCTCAGAGGAACTCAGCAGCGGCCCTTTACCTGGCACTGTAGTGTAAACAAATAGGCCAGCATGTCCATCTGTGTCACCAACAGCTCTTTAACGCTACTTGAAACCATTCATCAAACTTGGTCATGATCCCGGCCGCCAGCCATCACCTAAAACCCCAGGGAGGTCAACCCAGGACTTTTCTTGACTCCAAAAGCCAGGCAACTCTGAGACAAGGTAAACATTTTATGTAATTCTCTGTGTAAAAAGAAAGGCGTACTAAGTTAGTCAAAAGACTAAATGAGGGTGCCAGAGGCAGTGTCACACCTGAACTCCAGAGAAGAGGAAACAAAACTATGGGAAGCAATGGGAACCCAGAAGAGGGAATTCTGGCCAGTGGGCTCAGGTGCTGTGAGAAGCTGTGGCCATCAGGGGACAGGGCGGTCTGGGTCTAGGAACTCCAAGGAAGACAAATCATATCACACTCTGAAAACATCATACACTGCAATTCAAGGATGAGTTCAATGGGAAACATCAAAGAAGAAGGGCACGATTCCATGACTCCAAATATATGACATTCTGGAAAAGGAAAAACTGCAGAGACATTAGAAAGATCAGTGGTTGCCAGGAGTACTGGGGGAGGAGAAGAGTGAGGAACACTTTTATGGCAGTGAAACTATTCTGTGTGGTACTATAATGGTGGTTGTGTGACATTATGCATTTTCCAAAACCCACAGAACTGTCCAACACAAAGAGCGACCCTTTATGCATGCTATGGGCTCTAGCTAATGATAGTGCATCAATATCGGTTCATCAGTTTGTTTATATAAAATGTGGATGAGAAGGTAAATTGCATTGGTGGAGGTAGGGGGGAACTCTTTGTCCTTTCTCACAATGTTTAAGTAAATCTCAAACTTCACCGAAATGAAACTCCATTGGAAGTCAAAGTGATAGTACAGTAGGGTAGACTGGATTCACCCCTGCTCTTTGGACAAGGTAAGGGATGGGGAAAAATGGCCAGGACTGCGGTGCCAGGGGGTGAGTGATTGAAGAGGGTCTTCAACACTTCCTGGGGAGGAGAGAGGCAGGCGATCAGGCTGGGGATGATTGACCATGACCTCCACCAGGGATGGTCAGCGACACATGGGGAAGTACGGATCTGAGGGAACTGACCATCCCTCCACTCCAGCCTGCCCCAAATGTATCAGGAGCCCAGAGACATGCCTAGCTGCCCACTGTGAAAGCCACGCCCCTGGTACCTGGAGCAGTCACCCAGCCATGTGCCATGAATAGCCATCCATCAGGTACAGCAAATGGCAGATCTGCTGGGCTCAGGGGTTGTGGATCTGCTGCTCCCCAGGCATTGCAATTGGTTCCCCGGTCACACCACTGCAGCCGGAAGCAGCCCCCACTTCTGGCTGCTGCGGTCATAGAGCGGTGAACTTGAGGGGAGGAGGGGTTCCAAACAGTCTTTTTAAAATATATTTTTAATATATTTTTTATATTATAAAAATACTAAGTTTTTTAAAATGTATTTTTTCTGAATATTTTTCTTATTAGTTGTATATTTTATAATTTTATTGATTTTTTATTCTTATTTATTTATTTATTGCGTTTTCTATCCCTTCTGTGGGCAACAGTCTGAGTTCATTTCCAATTTAATTGGGGTGTCTCCTTCTGACTTTGCACCTACTACTGCTGAGGTATGTCTTTAAATTAAATTAATTATTTTGGGGATATTTGGGCTGGGAATCAAGCCCAGGTCTCCCATGTTGTGAGTGAGCATTCTGCCACTGTAATACTAGTGCAACCCTGCCTAGCTTTTAATTCACCCTCAAGTAGAACTGTTCCTCTACATGAGATCTGGGCCTTGGTTTGGTGTGAAATTACTGACAAACCAAGTGCAAAAGAGAACCTTTCAAACCAAAGCCAAGTAAATGCAAAACTTTAGAAGAGTGAAGTAAACCAAATTGCAAAATAACCTTATTTGGATAATGAAATGCCCTGAATACAACAGAAAATCACAAACCATGTGAACATTCAAGCAGAAATGGCTCAGCCAAACAATGAAATCAAAACAATGGAGGGGCCACAGAATACCAAAAAACTACTCGAGGGTATTTATAAAGAAATAAAGGATATAAGGAAGCCATTAGAAGAACATAAAGAAGAATTTGAAGGATTAAATAGAAAAAGACAGCTCTCACACAGATGAAAAATACAGTAGACCAAATTAGAAACATACTAAAGACATATGAGAGCAGATTCAAAGAAGCAGAAGGAAGAATAAGTGAGCTAGAAGACAGAACAATTGAACTAGAGTGCACGAAAGAACAAATGATAAGAAAGATGGAAAAAATGGAATTGGATATTAGGGAAATAATGGGCAACAAAAAGTACACAAATATGAGAATCATTGGTGTCCCAGAAGGAGAAGAGTAAAGGTCTAGGAAAATTAGTTGAGATAATGGAGGAAAACTTCCAAACCCTTATAAAAGACAAAAATGTGCAAATCAAGGAGGACATATGAACCCCAAATAGAATAAATCCAAATAAGCCTACTCCAAAACAAATACTATCAAACTGTCAAATGTTGAAGAGAAGCAAAAAGTCCTGAAAGCATGATAAAAGTGATCTAGTACATATGAGGGAAAATATCTAAGAATGAGTTCAGACTACTCAATAGGCACCGT
>PVIY010016651.1:0-25437 GCA_004026745.1 Myrmecophaga tridactyla
AACCCACAACCTCCAGATGGGTCCCTGGTCCAGATAAGTCCTGAAACCTAGCCCAGCCTCTCTAGAACATCAGATAGTTCCATCTCCCTACCCCATATTAGTGACAGATCCTTCCAATACCAAAAATTTAGAATTTCCATAGCCCAAACAACCCCTAAGAGAGGTGTGGAAAGGTCAAAGATGATGGTAGAATTATACATAGAAGATAGGACTGAACAAATGAATATGAATGCTGAATCATTAAATTGATATCTCTTTTAGTCTCCAGTATTTTAGAGCAGCTAGAAGTAAAAACCTAAAATTGTGAAATTGTAACCCATGTCAAAGTATGAAATATGTTCTACAACTCATTGTGGTGCCGTGCTTTGAAATGTATAGCTTTTTTGTATATACGTTATTGTTCACAAAAAAAGGAAAAAAGTTGATTGTGATGACAAGTATTTAAGCCCTCTAGCTTCCTATATTCTGGATCAGCTACAAGGAAAAATAGGAGAGGATTGTATGGTACATGACGAGCTCTGGGGTCTATCCTCTAACTTTTTTTTGAAGAGTGCTTTGAAAACTATCACTTTCTTTATTTCTTTGCTTTGTTTATGTTATACCATACAATAAAAAAGTTTTAAAAAATTCAAAGCACAGCACTACAATTAGTTGTAGAACAGATTTCAGAGTTTAAGATGGGATACAATTTCATAATTTTAGGTTTTTATTTCTAGCTGCTCTAAAATACTGAGACTAAAAGAAATATCAATTTAATGATTCAGCAATCATATTCATTGTTAAATTCTATCTTCTCTGTATAACTCTACCATCACCTTTGATCTTTCCATCCCTCTCATTAAGGATAATTGGGCTATGGTCATTCTAATTTTTTCATATTGGAAGGGTCCGTCACTAATATGGGGTAGAGAGATGGAACTATCTGATGTTCTGGAGAGGCTGGGCTAGTTTTCAGTGCTTATCTGGACCAGGACCCATGTGGAGGTTGTAGGTTTCTAGAAAATTACTCTAGTGCATGAACCCTTGTGTACTTTTATATATTTAAGTTTAGATCATAGGTTTTTGTTTGTTTGCATGGGCAGGCTCCAGGACTCAAACCCGGGTCTCCAGCCTGGCAGGGGAGAATTCTGCCACTGAGCCACCGTTGCACTGCCCAAGGCTGTGAATTTATGCCTAGCCGAAAGCATTTCTGATCTCCCAGTGTCAAGGCAGGTGACCTTTGTTCTGTTAATTTGTTTCTCTATCTGCGCAATACATTTCAGGAGGATGTGAGGAATGGACTTGATAACACCTAAATGTATTTCTCCTTCTTATATTACTTTGCTAATTATTTGATGGAGGAGTATCCTTTACTGGGAAAGATACTGGAGATTTCCTTTTAACAGTCTGAAGTAGACATGGTCAGGGGATTCATTTTCACACAGGGATTTACTGTCTCACTTGAAATGTGTTCTTTAGTTATGATGTCATCATATTACATCGACTGCCACAAATGAAATTTTCTCTTACTCCTCCTTGGCTCATGAATATATATTGAACAGCTCTGTGGTTATAATTTCATGTTACATTTTTTTAAAAGGTTTATTCAGCCAGTCAGTGTAAGGAAACATACTAAATTTAATCACAAAATTTTATGTGATTCTTACAACACATCAATGAGGTAGGTATTATTTCTGCTTTACAGATGAAAAAAGTGAGGTTCAGAGAAAGTAAGGAATTTTCCCAGGTAAACATACAAGCTATCATTTAACTAAGCAAGAAATGTTACCGGTGTCCTTCTCACTAGAATCCATGTTCTTTTCACCATAGCACACTGAAATAATCTATTAAAAATACAAAATAAAAAAAATACTGTTTGCTAATCTGATTAGACTTTTTCTTCATAACTAATTGTTTCTTAACACCAGTTATAATTTTGAATCATCTGGGAATTTATAAAAAATATTATACCCAGGTTCTACTTAAATTTTGATGCAATTGGTCAGACACGGGTCATGGGCATCCATATTTTTTAAAGCTTCCTAAGTGCACTCAAATGTCCTGCCAGAGTTGAAAACCAAAAATTTAGAATTGTGTGCTAATGAGTTCTTTCCCTGTTTCCTGTTCACAAGTAGCATATATAACAATAGTTGTCTGTTTCTTTAGAGGGTCTGGGGAAGAGTTTGGAGCCATCACTCAATACAATAGTAAAAGAATGCATTGCATGAAAGTCATAAGTTATTACCTTCAGATCCTCACAAGTGCCTCCTTTTCTAAGGAATCCTGCACAACACTGAAATGCTGGACTGTGATCCTGGATAAATTCATGGATCCTTATGAAGTAAGTGAATTTCATGGGTGACTACAGGCCCCATCTTTCTCTTTTCTCCACAATGAAATCTGGAGACGTAGTTCCTAAATCACTCATCAAAATTATGAGGTGTGTTCATTGAGGGATGCTCTTTCTGTTTACTTTATATAACAAACTTTTTTATATAACAAACTTTTATTAAACACCCATATGTGCCAGGAACTGTTGTCATTCTCAATTGGGGTGGTGCTGTCCCTATAGAAAGGCATTTGGAATTGGAATTGTGTGCAAATTTTTTTAAATGTCAGAATGACTGCTATTAAGTAGTAGGGGTGAGGGATGTTAATTGCTCTATAATGCTCAAAACAGTCCTGCATGATTCTTATGGCACAAATTGTCTAACCCCAAATGCCAATTGCAACTTTGTTGAGAAATACTAAAATATAATTCAGATTCTGGGATGAAACGTCTTGCTCCTTGAAAGATAGTGGCTTGATTACCTGCTCCACCTGTGGCTTTTAAAAGGATTTTTTAGTGAATTTGTCAGTCAGGATTTACTGAATCTTTATTACACACTGAGGACTTAACAGACATTATGTAGAAGGAAAAGAACACATTCTTTGACTTCAGAAACTACCACTCTAATCAGAGAGACAAAATTTATACTTGTGAAAAAGATTTAAGAACACTTCCAAAATAACACACAAACTGAAACATATATCAAGCCAAAAGTGTGGTGGCATAACGAAAAAAACATAATCTTCAAAGACAGACAGAACTCATTTCAAATTCTGGCATCAAAGTTTTATTTATGTCTAATTTCAGGTATGGTACTCAACATCTCTAAATATCAGTATTCTTATCTGTAAATGGGATAATGTGGTAGTTAGATTCAGTTGTCAACTTGGCCAGGTGAAGGTACCTAGTTTTGTTACTGTGGGCATGAGCCAATGGTACATGAACCTCATCTGTTCCTCATTACATCTGCAGTCGGCTAGGAGGCGTGTCTGCTGCAATGTGTGACGTTTGACTCCATTGGCTGGTGCTTAAATGAGAGAGCGCAACGTAGCACAGCCCAAGCAGCTCAGCATACCTCATCTCAGCATACCTCATCTCAGCACTCATAGCTCAGCCCAGGCCTTTGGAGATGCAGAAAGGAATCACCCCGTGGAAAGACGTTGGAACCCAGGGGCCTGGAGAGAAGGCCAGCAGAGATTACCCTGAGCCTTCCCACGTAAGAAAAAACCTCAGATGAAAGTTAACTGCGTTTCCTCTGAAGAACTAACAAAATAAATCCCCTTTTATTAAAACCCAATCCATCTCTGGTGTGTTGCATTACAGCAGCTAGCAAACTAGAACAGATAATATTAATCTTCCAGGGTTTAAATATTTATTATAAATAATGTATGTAATTGTCTAGTACAGCAACCATAAAATAGAAAGTGCTCAGTAAACAGTATCTCCTATTGCTATGAAAATAATATAATACAAAATATATGATTGAACCATATCATCAACCAACTGGGAGTAATTGATATTTATAGGACACTTTGCCCAACAATAGAACACATTTACCAAGATAAACCATATCTTGGGTTATAAAACAAACCATAAGTGTTTTTTAGAGTCTTGGAAATCAAACAGCACTCTTATATAATCCGTGGATCAAAGAGGAAATCTTGAAGAAAATTAGAAAATATTTGGAATGAATTGAAAATGAAAATATGACACATTAAAAATTGTGTATTTCAGTTAAAGCAGTGCTTAGAGAGAAATTTATAGCATTAAAATCACATATTCAGGTGGACAATGGTGGCTCAATGGCAGAGTTCTTGCCTGCCATGCTGGAGACCTGGGTTCGATTCCCAGTGCCTGACCATGTAAAAAAAAAGAAATCACATATTCAAAAATAAGAAGAGCCTCAAACTGTCTAAGCATCAGTCTTACAAAACTACAGAAAGAAGAGCAAATTAAACTGAAATCAGTAAAAAGTTAGGAAATAAGAAAACTTTAGAAACCAATTAAATTGAAAGTAAAAAAAATAGAGAAAATTAATTAAACCAAAGCTGGTTTTTTTAAAAGATCAATAAAATTGATAACACTCTAGCAAAGCTGACAAAGAAAATATAAGTAAAAACAAAAATTACCAATATCAGGAAAATATTACTATTATTACTATATTATTTTTATTCTATTGTTATCAAGGGCTATTACTGAAGACCTTGCAGACATTAAAGTCAAAACAACAGACTACTATGAACAAGTCTACACACAGAAATTCAGCAGTTGAGATGAGGTCATCATTCCCTCAAATGCCACAAACTATCAAAACTCACTCAAGATTAAATAGCTATATTGCAAGCCATTGATTGAACACCACATGTGTACTGTAAAGATTTGTCAATAAAAATATTTTAAAAAGATTAAAGAGCTAACCCAAATAGCTCTACAACTATAACAGAAATTGATTTCTTCCAGAAAGGAAATATCTAGGCACAGACAATTTCACTGGAGAATTTTACAAAACAATTAAAGAAAATATAACACCAATTCACAATCCCTTCCAGAAAATATAAGAGGAGTTAACGCTTTTCAATTTACTTTATGATACCTAAGCCAGACAAAGACATTGCAAAAAAAAAAGACCAATATCCATGAACATAGATGCAAAAATGGTTGACAAAATATTAGCTAATTTAATACAGCAATACCTAAAAATAATAATACACCACAACCAATTGGGGATATTTTTCCTGGGAATGCAAAATTGGTTCAATATTTGAAAATCTGTCAATATATAATCTACTAATTTAACACTCTAAAGAGGAAAGTATCACATCATATCAATAGATGCAGAAAAAACATTTGACAAAATACAACATCCATTCATGATAAAATCCTTCAGCAAACTAGGACTAAAAGGAAATTTCCTTAAACTGATAAAAGATATCAAGCAACACACTATAGCTAACATCATACTTAATGAATTCTTTCCCCCTAAGATCAGGAACAAGGCAAGCATATCCACTCTCACATATCCTATTTAACATTGTACTACAAGTTCTCACTAGTGCAATAAATTAAGAAAAAGACTGGAAGAACATGCAAATTGGAAAGAAGAAACTGCCTCCATTTGCATAAAACATGATTATCTATACAGAGGAATGTTAAAAAAATCTTCTAGAACTAATGAGTCAGTTCAGCAGGTCACAAAATATGAAGTCGATATGCAAAATTTATTTTTAATTGCATATAACAAGCAATGAACAAAAGGACTCCAAAATTACAAAAATATATATGTATATCATTTACAATTGCTCCAAAAAAATGAAATGCTTAGTATAAATATAGCAAAAATTGCTGAAATGCAATAAAAATATCAAAGAACACCTAAATAAATGTAGTGTAACCATGGATTGGAAGATTCAACATAGAAAAGATGTCATTTCTTCCCAATGTGATCCATAGATTTAATGCAGCACCAATAAAAATCCCAGCATGTTTATTGCTGTTTATTGTTTCTGTAGACAATAACACTTTCTATGAAAGGACAGAGGAAATGATGTGGCTAAAACAATTTTGAAAAAAAATTGGAGAAATCACAAAACTCAATACTAAGACTTACCTTTTTTTCAAAAAAAAAGATTTTTTTTCAGGTTGCAAGTAACAGGTCAGCTGAGTATCATGCCCTCCTTTCCTTCCCCTCTAGCTGCTGCTGATTGGTAGATGGGGATCCTGGGGGTGGAGGCTCAGCAACATCTTGGCCCCAGGGGTCTCACTGCCTGCTGTTGTCAAACGAATGGCTAGGGAACTGCATCTCACTAAGGGAGGTTGTGCCCTTGAAGCTCTGGGAGATGATGGCTTCCTGGTGGGATATAGTCTTCAATAGGATGTCACCCTTCTGCCAGAACGCCACTTCCTGCTGTTTGAAGTAGCGCTGCTACTCCTGGGTAATCAGCAGCAGGTTGAGGTAATAGCACACGGAGAACTTCTTGGTGACGCACAGCATGGTGAAATCTTGCTAATATCCTGATACATTAATTAAAACAGTGTGGCATTGGCAACAGAATACACAGTTGGACCAATGGAATAGAATGGAGAGTACAGAAATAGAGCCGTGTGAATATGGTCATTTGCTCTTTTGCAAAGATGTAAAAACAATTAATTGAAGGAACGGCAATCTTTTCAACAAATGGTCATCCATATGAGAAACATGAAAATGAAACCTGAACTCAACCTCACCTTATACCAAGATTAACTCAAAATGTTGCCTAGATTTAAATGAAAAATTTTAAGAGTTTTAGAATACATGGAAGAAAATTTGCATGACCTTAGTTCAGACAAAAAAAAAGTCTTAAAAATGAAACCAAAAGCATGACCCATAAAAGAAAAAATAAGATAAATAATTCTTTAGTGATGTTAAGAACTGTTTGTCTATCAAATATACCATCATGAAAATGAAAGGGCAAGGTAAACACTGGGAGAAAGTATTTGCAATTCACATATCTAACAAAGTGCTTGTATCCAAAATATATAAATAACTCTCAAAACTCCAAAGTAAAAGAAATCAAACAATCCAATTAGAAAATGGACAAAAGATAAAGGGATTTTTCTATGAATAAGATATATAGATGGGAAATAAATACAGGAAAAGATATTTAACACCAGTAGTTTTTAGGAGAATGCCAATTACAGTCAAGATAAAATAGCACTACAAACATATCAAGGTATCTAATTTTTTTTTAATGGAATACAAGTGCTGGTGAGGATGTGGAGTGACTGGAATGCCCATATATTGCTGGTGGGAATGCAAAATGGTACAGCCTTCCTAGAAAACAGGTTGGAAGTTTTTTATAAAGTTAAACATACATTTACCATGCAACTCAGTAATTATGCTCTTTGTTATTTTTCCTAAAGAAATGAAATATATATTCAGAAAAGCACTCATGCATGATTGTTTATAGAATGTTTATTCGTAATAGCCCCAAACTTACAAGGAACCGAATGTCTTTCAATGGATTAGCAGTTAGGCAAACTGTGGTACATCCTTACAATGGAATACTACTCAGCAATAAAAGTATTTCAGCACTGGATTTTCGTATAGTCTCAAGCAAATGCATGCACATGTGAAGGGTATTCAAATAACAGAATAAGAGCTTTTGACTAAATCACTACTAGAGAGGATTGAAGGTGATTCTGCTTGCCATGTTTTCAATGAGGTCTTCTAGTAGCGGAATGGAAGAGCTTGGGAAATAGGAAAACATGAGCCAGGGAAGTAGTCATTTGTGGAGTACTTCATGAGCTCATCCAGTGAACTATCCTAGCAACGGAGGCTAGTAGTTTAAAACTTACTATACAAGAAGGGAATGTCTAAGTGACTTCAGGGAAAAATCAGGTACCAGTCATGTAGATTTTATAGATTAAGTGCAGTCATAACAAATTAAGTATAAAGTTAATAGCCTACCATAAATAAAGTAATATTTTCTTACTGATTTCCATTATGACTGGAGAGATGAATATAGGAATTCTATTTTCCCTCAGCCGAAAGAAACATCATATTCCAGTCTCCAAATTGTCAATTCCAAAAGTATACTGTTAACTCACTCAAATTTTTAAGCTTTTAAAAGCACTATATGAATGGTATACCACCAAGATAATCCCCATTGGGTAGGTATTCTTCCTAATCTTAAATCATAAATATGTAGTAAAAGCACAGGCTCTGGAAGCCAACAAACAAAGGTTAAAATACCAGATATACTGCAGCCCCACCACCAAACCATCTGCATCACCTTGGGATTTAACCTGTCTGAGCCTCAGTTTCTTGAATAATTGACTTTATTTCATGGGTTTATGATGTACAGGCAAGGGACTATGCCAATGAGATAGATAGTACAAGTTTGTACTTATATGGGTCATACAGAGATTTCTGAGATTCAATAGAGACAATAAAGCATTCCCTGATTTTCACATTAGCATTTTAATAACAAAGATTTGAACATGTCATGCATTTAAGAAAATCTTTCATTACTTGTGTTTATTAAGAGCAATGCCTCTGATATGAAGTGTGGTGCCTAACTGAACTTCACAAAATACGTAGTATGCATTAAGAGAATATGTACAAAATAGTGTTTACTTTGAATGATCTAGTCTAGTGTTACCTTAAAATTTTAATGTAAGTTTCACCTGAGCAGGTGGAAAAGAGCAATGGATCAGATTCTGGAAAAATTCTACCAAAACTGTTTTTCAGATCTATTGATTTGGCATCGGATGACCCCAGTCTAGAACTGAAAATCATTTTTTTTCCCAGGAAGACACCTCAAGACAGCATGGACAATGGGTGTTCTATAGCAGGGTTTGAAGAGCAATTAGCTTGGATTCAATGAAATCAAGCTTCCAAAGCTAGAACACCTGTTTCAGAGAAGGTCATCTTGAACTTGGGAGGAATTCCATGGAAAAGAGCAGAGGTGGGAGTTGAAGAATGGGTGATGGAAAATAAAAACTGGTGGGAACTGCCGAGTTGATGGCCATAATTATGGTTTTCCTCAATCGAATGTTAAAGGATCTCACGACTGGGGGAAATAAAAGGTCACAAATTGTAACATAGTCATCGCAGGTTACTGATGCCAAAAGAAAGAACTCCTTGATGTAGATGATAAAAAGGATCTGCACTGCACGATCCTAGAAAGAGAAGGGCAACCTTGTGCTTGGAAATATCTTTGCTAATACTCTGAGCATGAAGAAAGTGAGTGGCAGATATCCAGCAGGAAAAACAGATAAATTTAGACTGCCAACAATGAGAAAGACCATGCCCAGATTCCCCACCATGATAACAGCACAGAAGAAGATGAACAGTTCTAAGAGAGGGAGATAAAGAAAAGGTAATGCTGAGGAGCATCAGTCATGCCATTACACTAGCATTCTTGTTTATAGTTCCCAAAAGGCATCAGGGACAAAAGTCCCAAGGCACAGACTCAGCGATCTGGATAGTAATCTGAGAGATCCTGTTCAGTACCTAGCCTTCGGTTGGCGAAGGCCTCAACTTGTGATTGTCACTCTTAACTTTCTAGTGACTCTATTTGACCCCAATAATCTCTAATGACATAAGAATGTTTTTAACTCAGCCAGTCCGTGCTTCTCCTCCTTTAAATTCCAGTTCAAAATGCTCTCCTTCAGAGGAGCTTTTCTAAATGTTGCTTTTCCAGTATTCCCACTTTCCTTCCCTTACTATTTCTGGAATTTATTAACAATCATGTGTATGTTGCTACCAAAGGTGACTGAATTCAGGCACCCTAATAGATTCTAAGCCCTTCAAGGCAGTCGCCCATTCTTTTTTATTCTGGTTCTCTTCTCATAATTTTATTCTCCTTTGGCATGCACAACTCCATTCATTCTACTTTTATTTCTCTCACCATTCTTTTTCAGTCTTTAACAGATTTTTCTTTTTCACTCAACTTTTAATAATTGAGGTTCTCTCATTTGCTTGTTTATACATTAATTTAATTTGTAGTTATACTTACTAAGTGCAACCATGTGTTATGACATAGTCCTTGCATATTTTCCACAACCCACTCCTCCCCTCCCCTCCTTTCCCTCCCCCTCCCCTCCCATTCTCTCTTCTTCTCTCTTCTTTATGCTTTCCAAAACAAGCACAGTCTCTCCCACAGATTGAACCAATTCAAAAGAACTGCTGGTCCCAAATGTCTAACTTTAACCCAAATGTTTCTCTTCAACTTCAGTCGTGTTTCTGAATTGCTTACTGAAATATTGTCCAAATGCCATTGAATCAACTCAAAACTGATGTATCCCAAATCAAATATCATCTCCCTCCTTCAACTTGGCCTTCTTCCTGGATTCCATTTACATTAATAGTCTATTGCTTTACCAATTCAGTTTCATCATTGACTTCTTTATTATCACCTCACGTGTCTAATTAATCACAAAATCTTACTGATTCACTCTTCCAAAACGCTCTCACATTCCGACCCTTGGATGCCTCTACTGTTAATGCCTTAATTCTGGATTTTGTCTTCTTTCCTATTGGCTATTGTAACAACCTCTTTAATTATCTTTCTTTTCAGCTCCCTGAAGTCTACCTGCTTCTAGATTTATTTTGCTAAATAGAGTTGACCATGCATTCTCTTGCCTTAGAAATGTTTATAATTATCCTCTGTATACAGTATGAAATCCACTTAATTTGGTAGGACATTTTAAGGCCATCATGATTTGGGCATAAATTAGTTTTCCAGATTTTATTTCCATCACTCTTTTCATGTACTCAACACTCAAACTCACTTAAGTTCATCAGCACATGAAGACACACTATTATGCAAAATCTGCTATTCTAACCTGATTGCTTTGTTTTAAAATATACGTGAACATCTTGAGGGCAAGAACCACATATTGTTCAACTTTGTAGTCCAGTGCCTGCCATGAGCAGTTTGCAATAAATGCTGTTACATAGATTCATGAATGAATGATATTTCATTTCCGTAATTCTTTAGCATCTGACTTTTGGCAAGTCATCAAAACATTTTCGAGCCTTAGTTTCTTCATCTATAAACTGGGCATAACAATAATTGCAATCCAGCAATATATGTTTTGAAGGGACGTCTCCTTTCTCATTTACATCTTTTCTCTCTATCAGGACCTTGCTTTGGCTTTGGCAGATAGCAGCAGAAGCAACAAGGGGAGGGCTGTGGAGCCAAACTCTGAGCAGCAGCTGCAACGGGCCTGCTTTACAGTTGCTGCCCAGGATCTTGGGAACTTTGCATCATTAACCTTTTGGGTCCAGCTCTTAATAACACCATGGATTATAAATCCTCTGACTCTTAGCTTCTTTATTTCTAGGTAACTGATCCTGATTATTCACCTACCCACCTGCTTCATCCCACTGGGCAACCATTCTCAAGCAGGCTGCTGATTAAATATCCAACACTCTCATCCTCAGCTGAAAGGACTTATTAAGCTTTCCCCAACTAGGTGACTCTCATGTAGACACATTTCCCTCTTTCAGTGAACAGAAAGCTACAAAAAGCTGTGAGACTCAAACCTCTATTGTTTTGGACATTCAAATTTGATGCCTAATAGCTAAACATGCATGGCCTTTTTTAGCAACTGTGTCAACCCTTTGCTTCAGATCAGGCTATGAGCAGTTGAAAACCCCTAGGGCATTTCACTCCAACTGTTGGAAGTGACACATTATCTTATACATGAGCAGTTGATTTTCTGAACCTCAAATGAGAACTATAAAATCATTACTTCCCATTCTTCATTCCCATCTGTTGATAATCTTCAGAACCATGGTTCTATTATCCAACTTTTCAACTCCCATCTATGTCCTCCCCTCTTACTCATCTCCAGAAATTTGGGTCATCTACCGAAGTGATTATCCCCTTTTGTCTTCAACCACATAATTAGTAAGTTTTTCTCCAACATTTTTATTGTGATAAGTTTCACCATTTTAAATATTTTAAAGTATACCTCTCAGTGGCATTATCAACTTTTTAGGTTGAAAATTTTCAAACCTAAAGAGAAATACAATAAATTCCCATAAAACCTTCATCTAGAGTCATTCTTTGTGAACATTTTACCACATTTGCCTCTCTCTCTCTCTTCCTCCCTCCCTCTCTCTCTCTCTTTCCCTCTCCCCCTCTCTCTCTCTTAATGGCCAGATCCAATGTCTGCATTTATTTGGGCCTCTCCTTCCTAGACATTCTGACCTTTACATGTATAGTCTGGCACTTTCAGCCAACAATGGATTCCAGGAAAGAAACATACAAAAAGCCCACTTATTACTATCCAGGTGAGTGGAGCAACGGGAACAGAAGAAACAGAGGTGGGTTAGTTCATAAGGGTTATCAATCTAGTAGAAAGTACCTACTAAATATCTACTGCAATTATATTCCCAATACTTAAAAATTATGAAATATGGCCCCAGTCTTTATGCAGCTAATGATTTTCCCCCCAAAATGACTTTTTATTAAATGAGGTAGTAATGTATGCAAAACACCTATTACATAATAGAAACCGAAATAGAAAAATCTGTCTCCTAATCTAGCTAGGAATTATATAATAAAGCAAATATTTTTTTAACATGTCCACATTTCTAGGATTTATTTCACCAGAGTATTGCAATTGCTTCCCTCCCCGTCAATGGTCTGCCTACCTCTTGCCTTGCCCATCCTGAAACCCCAGCACATCCTCTATACTATCACCAAAATAATCTTTTAGAAACTCTACACTTGTGTTCTTAAGCCTGGATGCACCTGAAAATAACCAGGCAACAACTTAAAAAAAACATCAGAAGCTGATCTCAATGCAGAGAAATTAAATAAGGGGTAAGCTCTGCAAATCCATATGTTTAAAGATTCCCAGGTGATTCTGATGTGCACTGAGGGTTGACAAGCACCTCTGTAGACTGATTATCCACTCCCCTATCTGAAACTCTTCAGTGCCGTCCCCCCAAGCCAAGTCACTAAACATAGCTATGGTGACTTTTGTGATCGGCCTCAGCTTCTTCTTCTAATACTCCTCATGCCCCTATACATAGTCTTTTAATATATCCTCTAAATACACAGACTTACTTCATAATTTTGCATCTTTTCACACACTGTATCCTCTACATGGAATGCTTTTCCCTTTCTTATCTATCTGGAAAAATATATTATCCTTCCTTCCAAACATAGATGACAACTCCTACAGGAAGTTTTCTCTGAACTCTCTCTTTCTATGCCTTGCAGAAAGTGTTATTGTTAATCTTATTAGGCAAAATGGATTGTAAGCATTTGTTGACACATGTCTTGCCTACTCAACTGTGAAGTCCTTCACAGCTGGAAACTGCGTTATTTGCCTCTTTATCTCTGGAACTTAGCCACCAGACCTGGCAAACAGTAGTGCCCAATATATATATTCTTGGTCTGAATTTATGAATGAATGGATGAATCTTTTAAGATGCTCCAACATCTCTGAGACAGAAAAAAGAAGTAAGAAAAATGAGGCAGATTCAGAAAAAAAGGATTTATTAGTTGGACACTTTAATGAGAGGCTCTCTGTCTTTGGGAAGAAAGGATTTTGTCTGGAGGAAACTAGGCTATGCTAGGAAGGATAACTAATTCCATACAGACAGGCAGCCAAGAACAAGCTGTGGCCAAAGTGTTGATGGATGACAGCTGGAAATACGGCTTGTGAACCAACGAAAAATGACACATCAATCTGAACCACAGAATAAATCATTAGGACTCCAAAGGCTTCTGTGCACTTAAAAAATCTCCTCTACATGAGTATTTAATAAGAACACTTCAAATTGTTATAGCATTTGCAACTTTACCTTTTACACATTTACATGCATAATCCAGTTTAAACGTCCCAACCACCCTGTAAGAACAGCATTATCAGCCCTATTTTAGGATGGAAAAACTGAGTCTCTTAAAAGTTCGGTAATTAGTCCAAGGTCTCACAGATGATAAGTGGTAGAGTCAGAAAGCACAAATAAGCCTTGAGAGAAGAAAGAGAGAATAAATAAGACCAATAAAGTGTGTGAAAAGAAAGACAAAAGCCCACTTATGTGGTTTAAAGTTTATTCTGGGCTCTCTGAATTCCAAGTTTTGTGGTCTCTTCTCAGTGGTAGTAAAAGAGATGGGACAGAAAGGGGTACCCCTAGGTTAAGGATAATTGGTCATCTCTAATACTGTGAAAGTCACTTTTACATTTAATACTACTTAATTAGTACCATTTAATACTCTGTGTGGTGGCTACTATATGCCACAGTTTAAAAGTGGAGAAATTAAGGTGCAGAAAGTTTAATTTGTCCAAAGCTCAGACAGAGTTGGAAAAAAATCAAACCCTGTTGTGCTTGACTTTAAAACCAGTGCTCTTTAAAGAACATCATAGAGTTGTGTTGTGTTAGTTACAACGTTTGAAAAGATGCTTTATGATAGTATACTTTGGAATGGCTACTGTATCTTTACTAAAGTAAAAAAGACAAATTAGAGAAGGGACAGAATAGTGAAGGCTGAAGTAATCATGAAAGTCAACCTAGAGGAACATGGAGCTTGAGTTGAGTCATGAGGGGTGGGTAAAATTGAAAGTGCCAGAACTAAGCAATGAAGGGCACTCTAGGTAGAGGTGTCACATGGAGAATGTTACTGAGAAAAGTAGCATCAGCTGGATAGTCACAGAAAAGAACCCATTGTAAGGGTCATTGGTTGCTACATCTAAGAAATGCAGGATGTCATAAACTTCACTTTTTGAGGGACACATTCTGCTCCCTGAGACTTTGCAGGTTTGAGGTGCTTCTATTCCTAGATGCTAAGATCAACTTAGGACCTTTCTGGTACAAGGAAATTGGACTGTTGATTGCTGGGCTGTGTTATGAAATGGAGCAAGTCACCACTGGTTATCATCATCTCCCGGCAGGACACCACTGTCACAACAGTGATAACTGGCAAATATACCTTGAGATAAGAGCAAAAGAAGAAATGAGAGATGAGATAAGCAAGCTTTAAAAAAAAGACCCAAACCAGAAGTCTTTTATAAATTGGGTTTTTATTGAAAAAGCAATACATGCACTTCATACAAAAAGTTTCAAATAGTACAAAAGGATCCCAGCAATGAAATCCAGTCTACTCTACACATACTAGCATATGTATGTATATATATCTTTCTGTTTCCCTTTACCCAAAAAGGAGCATACCATATATACCGTCATGAGCCTTCCTCTTTTTTAAAAATTTTAGCAAATTAAGCTTGGAAATCATTCCACTTCAGCACATGCAAATGTCTTTATTTTGTTAATTGACTGACTATAATTTCAATATATGGATATATACAACTGATTTAGTCCATCCTCTAATAACGGACATTTGGTTTCAATTTTTTAGTATCCAAATAATGCTGCAACGGAAATCCTTGTACATGATTACGTTGCATACTTCTGCAAGTGTTTTCATAACGTAAATTCCTAGAGGGAGAATTAATGAAGGGATAAATGCACTAATTTATAATCCAAACTACAGGGTATGATATTGCCTGTTTCTCTATCCTTACCAATACTAGGCATTATCAAACTTTTTACCTTTTCTAGTCTGGTGGGAAGGAATGTTTCACTGTTTAAATTTGTATTGCTCTAATTATTAGTGAAGTTAAATATCTTTTCTGTGTGTTTGTTGGCCATATGTGGGGTTTTTTTTTCCATATGTGAACTGTCTGTTTATGGTCTTTACTTATTTTTCTATTTACACTTTTGCTCATTTTCCTATTGAGTTGTAAGAGATCTTCACATACTAGATAATTTAGTCTGTGTGTCAGATGTATTGAATATATTTTCCTAAGCTGCTTTTGTATGTTGTATTTCCCATGCAAGACCCTATAATTTAAAAATATTTTTATGTAGTTAAATTTATTAAACTTTTCTTTTTTGTCTTCTGGGCTTTGCATCTTCCTTAGAAAGGTCTCTTGCATTTCAAGATTGCATATAGTTTTTCCATGTTTTCTCCTGGTACCTTTACAGTTGCATTTTCCATTTGACTCTTTGATACTTCTGGAACTTATTTTGAGCTAAGAAGTCTGGCAATCCCTACTCTATGGTATTAACTTATCTATTCATGTACCAGAACCAAACTTTTAAAGTCACTTTAGATTTTAAGTACTTTTTTTCTGGTCTTTTGCTTATTATTTTTTAGATATTTTTATTGTAAACCTTAATAAACAAACATACAAACATTCTTGACATACAAACATTCTATACATGGTATACAATGAGTGCCTCATAATACCATCACATAGTTGTGTATTCATCACCATGATCATTTTTTTTAACATTTGCATCCCTCCAGCTAAACAAATAAAACAGAAAAAAGGAAAAAACTCATACATACCATACCCTTTACCCCTCCCCTCATTGATCACTAGTATGTCATTATACAGATTTATTTTAACCTTTGTTCCCCTATTATTTGTTTATTTTTTATCCATATTTTTTACTCATCTGTCCATACCATAGATAAAAGGTATCTAGGTACATAGACACAAGGTTTCCACATTCACAGAATCACATTGTAAAAGCTATATCATTATACAGTCATCTTCAAGAAACATGACTACTGGAGCACAGCTTTACAGTTTCAGGTACTTCCCTCTAGCCACTCTAATACACCATATACTAAAAAGGGGATATCTATATAATGCATAACAATAACCTCCAGGATAACCTCTCAACTCTGAAATCTCTCGGCCACCGACTTTTCATACTGTATCATTTTTCTCTTCCTTTTTTGGTTGAGAAGATTTTCTCAATCCCTTGATGTTGAGTCCTAGCTCATCCCAGGATTTCTGTCCCATGTTGCCAGGGAGGTTTACACCCCTGGGAATCATGTCCCATGTAGAGGCGGTGGAGGGCAGTGATTTCGTTTGCCATACCAGCTTAGAGAGAGAGAAATCACTTCTGAGCAGCAAAAGACGTTCTCTTAGGCCTAATTTTAAGTAGGCTTAGCCTATCCTTTGCAAAGATAAGTTTCATAGGGGCGAACCCCATGATTGAGGGGTTCAGCCTATTGATTTGATTGTCCCCACTGCTTGCAAGAATATCAGGAATTCTCCAAATGAGGAAAATGAATTTTTCCTCCTTTCTCCCCATTCCCCCAAGGGGACTTTGCAAATTCTTCTTTATTCACTGTTCAAATCACTCTGGGATTTATCGGGGCATCACACTAACTTGAACAAACCAACAAAACTCATGCCCTATTCAATGCTCCATGTGCTTATGGCGTTCAATTAAACTGACCATACAAGTTAAAGTAGTAAATGCACTAGGCAAAATATAAACTTTGCACCAAATAAACATTTCTCCCTTTAGTCTCATATAGAAGTTGAAGCTTAAAAATATGAATGACCATCTATTTTCAACACCCTGCAATACTGACATTTCTTTGTTCTTCCTCATGTGAAAACATTTTTTAATTTGTACATTTAATCACTATCATTGTACACTCTAGGCATTCCTAAATTATACCATCTCAGTCATTATCGTCTCTTTCCTTTTGGTTTTATACATGCCCCCAGCCTTTCTCCCTCTATCATTCTCACATTCAGCTTCATTCAGAGTACTTACATTATTGTGTTACAATCAGGTAATATCATGCTATCCATTTCTGAATTTTTACAATCAGTTCTGTTGCACAATCTGTAACAGCACCAATTACCCAATCTCTACTCTATTTCTATCTCCTGATAACCTGTGACCTTAACTGAAATTCTCCAAGTTCACTCATTAATGTTAGTTCATATCAGTGAGACCATACAGTATTTGTCCTTTTGTTTCCAGCTAATTTTCCTCAGCATAATGTCTTCAAGATCCTTCCATGTTGTCATATGCTTCATAACTTTATTCTGTGTTACAGCTGGGTAATATTACATCGTATATACATACCACAGTTTGTTTAGCCATTCATCCGTTGATGGGCATTAAATACTTTTTAAATTAAGGTAGGAAAAGTTTTCAGAGCTAACCCACCCATCTCCCGCCACTTACTTTTCTCTTTAAAATTAACCTGCTAGTCTCATATATGTGAATACACACACACAAATGCAGCACATTGAAAATCAAAGTGATTGATAGCTGTTGTCTCAAGAATATGAATATACCCTAGAACTACCTCATTTTGAGAGGCATTCACACAGATGCACAAATATACACATACGCACCACAAAAACACACAAATAATACATTTTTAAGAATATCACAGTTTAGAGATGAAATCCTGGGACATACCAATAACAAACCCAGAGCATAATTGCCAAACTTGGCAAATAAAAATATAGGATACTCAGTTGAATTTTAATTTCAAATAAACATGGAATTTTTACCAAAAGTGCCTCTCAATTGTTGCATGGGACATACTTATTCTAAAAATTATTCAATGCTTACCTGAAATTCAAATTTTACTGTATGTCCTCCATTTTATAGGAAACTGTATGCAACAGGAAATGAGAACGCTTAAAAGTACAAAAGTAAGTTATATGAATTGATGAATTAACACATTATGGTCAGTGGGAAGCCTTTAATACAGGCACTTAGACATTGGCTTGAGCAGAGCAATTACAATTCTGGGGTGTGAATTAAATGAGCTTGTTTTGTCTTCCGGGCTTTGGCTTGAAAAATGAAACCTCTTAAATAAAATGCAAGAGGCTCAATGGATTTGAAGTTTTTTTTGGCTTTTTGACGCTGCTTTAAAAGAAAAGTCAGGTTAATAGAAATAGAGAATTAAGATTCTATTATATTTGTGCCATACTCTGAAGACTTTTGATGTATAGCTTTCTGTTAAGGTTAGTGTCTCAAGTTCAAATTATTGGGAAAGTTCCCAAATTGATTTTATCATTTGGAGTTGATGGAGAGATGCCCTTCTTATTAATCACTTTAGATAAGTGGAATTCTCTGGGATTTATTAAGTCTTTTTAAATGGCCAAGTGGTTTGCATCTGAATTTAGGATGTTCTCTAATTCAGAATATTTGCTCACTTAGTATTTTCCTAAAAATTAACTTTACTTTTAGAACGAGCTCCTGTATTTGTTGCTCTGGTACAATAGGAAAAATGTTGACTTTGGAGTCAGAGGACCTGAATTAAACTGCCAAATCTACCTTTTACTAGCCCTGTGCTGAAAATTGATGTCTAATGTTGATCTAATGTTCATATGCTTAGTATGAAATGGCAACAATGACAAAAAATACACAACAATATATATCAGTGGAGGGCCTTCTGGAAATTTACTTAGTTGTAACGATGACATTTTCCTTTTGTTTTGTAAAGAACAAGATGTTAATAAGATCCTCTTAACCATCTATGGGGAAAATCAACAAGAAAACATGGGGTGTCCTGCCTCATGACTGGTCTACTCTGCTCCCTTTGGAATGAGCCTATGCTTGGCCACACCAACCAGCACATTGAGGGTGTTTTGTTTCTGCTATCTTTTTTCTCACTGCAAGTTTGTCAAGGATTTGTCATATGCTGTGGATTGGTTAGCTGTGGAAAAAGAACACAAGCACCATTGGTGGCCTTGGGCATTTTGGATGAGTATTGATAATCTGTGGGCGTAGGAAGGCTGCTGTTGAGAATGTGTGATACCCAAGAGACATCCTGGGAATGAGGAACAAGGCTTCCCAGAGACTGGGGATAAATGTAAACTGAATGATCACCGTCACTTTCCTCTACATAAGCTCTACATCTAAATGGATACACTCTCCTAATGAAACATAGCGGCTCTGGGTAGACAGAATACCTGGGTTCTAGTTATTAACTCTCTGTGTCCTGAATCAAGTCACTTCAACTTGTTGGTCCCCAGTTTCCTCATTTGTAGAACTGATGGTGGGGAGTGATAGTTGTGATGGCTGCTTCGAATATCTCCAGGTCTGATGTGAGAAGAAAATGAGAGGACAGGCTTGAATGTTTTTTTGAAAAATCAAGAGGTGGTATGCAAATGCAGATATTATATTTTATCATCATTTACCATGATAGAAATTGTAATATGATAAATCAAGATCGATCAGACATTCTCCTGGGTTTAGAGAGAATGTGAGGGTGACATCGGATAGTATCCAAACCTGGGATTTCTTAGGAAGCTGAGGGAGCAGAAAACTGTTCCTTAGTTATTTCTTCACCCTCTTTTCTCCAGCCGACCTCATGATCCAGACCCATCTAAGGACTCCCTCCTAGAGTTTCTGATAAAAGTATATTTGTCCTCATACCAATAGCTAGATGTATGGTAAAGCTCTACTAAGAGAGGATATAATGGAAGTTTAAAACCACACTTCATATGGAAAAGATGAGCATTAAATTTTTCATTTAACTTAAAAATAAAATTCTACTTTACAATAAAAGGAATCATCTTATGAGACTTAGGACCAAAGAAAGGAAGGTAATGCTATCAATCAAATGAAGAGCTTTGACTGTCAGATTATTTCTAAAGGTCCCTACCAGCTCTGAAATTTTTACTGAGAGTCCTTGTGACAAAATTTGAGCTACCTTTCCAAGATAACCACGCCCTACTCCTAGCCTCTCATTGTAGACTGACTAAATTGCTCTGCCTTTCCTTCCTAGTCTGCCCCAGTAGCCCTCAGCACTTTGGCATACGTCCTTTCAAATGGAAATTCTACCCCCTTCCTTTTTACCTAGCTAAAGTCAGTGGAGCCTTTGCAACTCTTATCAATGCTGAAAAGAGGGGCTACTTACTGAGAAATGCGCTAGATACTTTAAGTAATTTCTAATCCCAAAATAAACCTTTGGAGAGGGCTTTAGTATTCCCAGTTTACAGGAAAGGAAATTGAAACTCAGAGAATTTAAGTAACTTGCCCAAGACACACAGGCAGTGACTGTTAGACTTTCAACTCAGGTTTGTCAGACTCCACAATAAGGCTTCCAAGTTCAAGTCCCACCTTGCCCAGACCCAAAAACTGTCAAGTCTTCTATCGAGTCATGCATTTAATACCACCTTGTAATAGACTCATTTGATTTCATAGCTTCTCTTTGCAATTCCTGTTGTGTTCCTTAGGAAACAGGACCACAGCTGATTCCACTCTCTATACCCAGTGGTCAGTCCTGTGAGTTGCACACCATAGTGGCTTAATAAATATTTGCTGATGAGTGGCCATAAGATTAATTTTCTGTTCAAAAGCTGTGTTCAAATGTTGTTGAATGTGTTTTGTTCAGCGGAAGAAAACTGTAGCTAAGGTAATTTTTGAGCTGAAGCCATTGTTACGTCTGTTGCTAAGGAAAATCAGTTACCCTGGGATACTAATTAACTGCAGCTATTGTGGAAATTAAGCCAGCAGCCCCCAGCGGGTTCAGGGAGCTGAAGGGAGGAGGGATTCTAAAAGGTATCAAGTAAGAAAGTAATTTTTTTTCTGATTTGAGAGAAAGGTACTGGGGGTGGTGGTGTTCACTCCCAGCACCATCTCACCTCTATGAAGCCGATTTCTCTTCCCTAGTTGGCAAATATGTTGTCCCATATAATTAGCTCAAGCACTTGAGGCAGTGTGAGTAGATATCTTGTGGCTGAGAACTACAGTTTGGTTTTTGGTAACCATTGAGGAATAAACATGGGGTGGGGTGGGGAGACTTTTGACATCAAAACAGCACCAAGAATGAAAGTACCTGTCAGAAGAGAATTTTGACTCCAGATTCAGTCCAGATTCAGGTTTAGCTAATGAAGGCAAAGGAAGAGATCAACAAGGAAAGGAAAAAGACTAGCTCAGGCATCTTTTGCAATTAAAAGAATTATCTACTCCGCTGTCGAAATTGGAGTACAACAGCTTTAATCAAGAGATTTATTTATGATTCTAGTGAACTTTTCTTTTTTTTAAATCTGTACCATATGCAGAGCTCAAACTTTCAGGTTCGGTCTCAAGTTGCTCTAACAGACTAGTTCCACCTAGTGATAACGTACTTAAATTGCAGTTTGTTTTCCTGAGAAAATAAAAGTGTGGCCTTTAGAAGCAGTCACTGCAGAGCTGAAGCCCTGAAATTATTCAACAGCTGAGCACCGACATCGTGAGAGGCACAGGGCTAGGGACAGTGACTCCTGTCTGGGCAAGTGGAGTGGGTGCTTTATATATTGGCTGAGACAATAATAAAACTTCTGATTAATAGCAAGAAGTGAGATTGCCAAGCTAACAGGAAACATAAAATATTAGTTAGAGACCACAGCAGATGGTATTAACTCTCTCCCTACTGACTCATACAGTTGAAAGAGTCCTACAAGAGCTCAAAATCCCCCTACTGCATGAGAAAGAGCAAGGAAGAAAACCCCAAGGGGACTTCTGGCCAGAAGGACAAGAAAACACAATGAAATCCAGCAGCAGCACGGTATCCTCTTCTGTTAATGAAACAATTCTAGAAGGTGAATATCAAAGTTCACCAGAGTGACACAGATATTGGCTCCAGTCTCACATATGCAAATGCCTATAGGGTTAAGCAGCTTCCACTCTGAGCATTCAAAGCTAAAAAAGCAACAGGTAGCCCTAGGTACAGGTCTTGAAACTACCAATCAGGGCTGTCCTGCATTAGGAATTAGTAGAGCAATCACAGCCCTCAATGCCAGAGATGCGACAGCAAGTACTGAGCCCACCATGTCCAGTGTGTTATCAGACTTTCTGTGATTAAGATAGAAGCGAGTTTGATTTCTGTGGGCAGGTTCTACTAAGTTTTTTTGGCCTTCAGGTGTAAGCTTTGGGGCATTGCTTTCATATGTAGGGAACTAGTCCCTGAAAATGCTCTCTAGACTTCACAACTCCTTTCTTCTATCATGGATAGATGCGGCTCCACTTGAGGCACGGAAATTTATCCATCTTAATCTTCCCAACCTCCACACCATTATCCTTCTGTCCAAAGTTTCCCTGCTTATGTCCAGACTCTAGGTAAACCATCTCTTTTACAGCCAAAAAAGCACCTATAGACTCCTGCTCTGTCCCAAGTATTCTTTTGATCTCTGACACCCAAACTTGCAGTGAATACCCAGATTTCAAAATGGATCTTCTAGGATACTCCTGGTTGCAAAGGAGTAGTAATGCTCAGGAATCTGTATCTTAACAAGCTTCCTCCAATTTGGTTCTGATACAGCAGATCTGCAGACCAGAGCCTGGACAAGATGTATTCCCCACACTTCCAATTTTACCTCTGCTAAGAATTTTTCCCAATTTTATTAGCCTTTACTGATCTATTCATTTTGAATTTTTAAAAAATAAAATAAAGGATTGTGAGTTATTGAAAGAACCCCCAGAAACCAGTCAGTACAGTTATGTGGATCAGGAATTCTCTTCACAGGAAAACAATATAATCATCTGGTATCTGACTGACCACTCCTCCCCACTCCTCATAGAGCCATCCCACCCCTTATCACTTCCATCAGAATCCCTAGTAGCCAAAAGGGTCTACTCCATCCCACTAATTTCAAATCTTCCCATGTTAAATCCTGAACCTACCAAGGGGGAACTGGTAATGTTTAAATTAGAACTGTTTAGAACATTTGCTAAGTTTTCACTTTAAAATGCACTTTACTTTGAAAGTGAGGCTCTGTCTTACAGAATACATTTTGGAGAAATTCTTTTGCTAAAACAGTTTGTAGCCATTGCCCTGGGTTTGTGTCTTCTATTAAGGCAATGATCTCAGAATCCTTGCTACAAAAATGCAAACAAAATGCTAAATCCCTTCAAGTGTCCATGGAAAGGCAGCTGTATTGGTGGTCAGCTGCAGAAGGCAATTTGGAAACTGAAATCAATCTGCTTTAGCCTCTGTGCATTAGCAACATGTTCTTAAATTGCTCTTATCTGTTGCTGGTTCCTTTAAGGCACTTTCCATTGAAAGGGAAATTCATACATGTAAACCCCAAGAAATTTTTAACTAACATATACCCCTGGAATCATTAATTCAATAAAAAGTGGGAATGGAGAAGGACAATTTGGGAATGGAAAGGATTTTCCCTTTGAAAAGTCACCAGGCAGGACCTTGGTATCAGATAATGATTCATTCATCAAAACTGAATTAGAAACCCTGAGATCCAGAAAGGGAGAAAAGAAAGTGGTGGTGACTGCTATGTTTCATAACTCTAAGAGGCATCACTAACAACTGGAGGGATGCAGAGAAGGCTTCAATGGATGGTTGCCAAGTAGCAAATAAAACAGGTGGTACAGAGGAAGTTTAGGAAACAGATCAAAACCCCATTATTGTGGTTTCTGGGGGTGTTTAGGGAAAATAAAATCATTTGGCATTGAGGATGTGGGTGTATGTATGGTGCTTCAGCTCTGCAGGGCTCTAGGCAAAGCACTCCAGCAGAATTCAGAAGAAGTCAGCCCAGTCCTGGGTTTAATGCATTGCAAGGAAAGTTGGGGGTGTTGATAAGGAGTCAACATAAGAACTTAGGGACACCAGACTACAAGACTGTCATATAAAAGGGAGATTGGGAAGGAAAGTAAGTCTAGAAAAGAAGAGCTCAAATTCCTGCTAGGATTTCTGCTCCAAGTTGCAACTGTTCAGTACAGGGTGAGGTAGAGTTTGCCAGTGGGGGAGTTAGCTGATCCAGCTGGGGTTGTTGGAAAATGTCCAGTAATTGAATTGGGAGCTTATTGCGCTAACCCTGGTTGCATTCCTCAAAATCTTATCATGTTCCATATACAAGTAAACTAAAAAACCTAGAATTCTACATTTTGTTTTCTATGATGATAAAAATTACCAAACTGATTCCTAGAATGGATAGATGGAGGACCTAACCAAACCAATTACTATAGAAGAAATTGATAAAATTGTCAAAGGGCGATTCTCCCCCCAAAAAGCAACAGGCTCAAATGGTTTCATGGGTAAATTTATCAGATAATATAAATATATATATATACTAAATTTTAGAACAGTCTTAAATTTACATAAAATAATCAAAGATAGTACAAAGAGTTCCTGTATACTCCACCCAAATTTTCCCCTACTATTAACATTTTACATTTGTGTGGTACATTTGTTAAATTAAAGAACCACTATTGATACATTATTATTAACTAAAGTCAATATTTTATTTAAATTTCCTTAGTTTTCCCCTGTTGCCCTTTTGCTGATCTAGGATCCCATCCATGATACCACATTAAATCTTAGTCATCATTTCTCCATAGGCTCCTCTTGGCTGTGACAGTTTCTAGACTTTCCATGTTTTTGAGGGTCTTGACAGTTTTGAGCAGTACTGTTCAGGTGTTTTGTAAAATGTGCCTCAATTCATATTTGTCTGTTGATTTTCTTCTGATTAGACTGAGGTTATAAGTTTTTGGGTGGTAGATCACTGAGGTAAAGCATCGTTCTCATAACATAATATCAAAGATACATACTATCATCATGATTACAAATGTAGACGTTTTACTTGATCACTTGGCTGAGGTAGTGTTTGTCAGGTTTCTCCACCTTAAAGTTACTCTTCCCTCCCCTGCGTCCATACTGCACTCTTTGAAAGAAAGTCACTATGTGCAGCTTACATTCAGGGAGTGGGGAGTATCTTGAGGGTGAAGTATTTACCTAAATTGTTTGTCATTTTTTTTACCTAAAAGATATGCATCTCCCCCATTTATTTATTTTTTTTCAGTCATTTATTTATATCAGTATGTACTCAGGTGTATTTATTCTGAA
>PVIY010016651.1:25537-53192 GCA_004026745.1 Myrmecophaga tridactyla
TTTTTTTTTTTTTTTTTTTTTTTTTTTTTTTTTTTTTTTTTTTTTTTTTTTTTTTTTTTTTTTTTTTTTTTTTTTTTTTTTTTTTTTTTTTTTTTTTTTTTTTTTTTTTTTTTTTTTTTTTTTTTTGGTCAGTCTAGCTAAGGGTCAATTGATCTTATTAATTTTATCAAAGAACCGATTTCTGATTTTGTTGATTCACTCTATTGTTTTCATGTTCTCCATTTTATTTGTTTCTGCTCTAATACTTGTTATCTCTTTTGTTTCTTTGGGGATAGTTTGATGTTCTTTATCTAGTTCATTCAGGTATTTCCTTGATTTTTGCCCTTTCTCTTTTTTGTTATAGGCATTTAGGGCAATACATTTCTCTTTCAGCCCTGCTTTTGTTGCATCCCATAAATTTTGATATGATGTGTTCTCCTTTTCATTTGCCTCAAGAGATTTACTGATTTCTTTGTAATTTCTTCCCTGACCCACTGGTGGTTTAAGAGTGTATTGTTTTGCTTCCATATGTTTGTGAATTTTCCAGCGTTCCACCTTTTAATTGATTTCCAACTTCATTCCATTATGGTCTGAGAAAGTGTTTTATATAATTTCAAACTTTTTAAATTTATTGAGACTTGCTTTATGGCCCAACATGTGTTCTATTCTGGTGAATGATTCATGAGCACTTGATAAAAGTGCATATCATGCTGTTGTGCAGTGTAATAGCCTGTAAATATCTGTTAAGCCTATTTCATTTATCAGACTATTCAAAATCTCTGTTTCTTTATTGATCATTTGTGTCTAGATAGTCTATCCATTGATGAAAGGATTGTATTGAAGTCCCCAACTATTATTGTAGAGGTGTCTACTTCTCCTTTCAGTGTTGTCAGTGTGTGCCTCATGCATTTTGGGGCATTCTGGCTTGATATATAAATATTAATGATTGTTATGTCTTCTTGATGGATTGTCCCTTTTATTAATACATACTGTCCTTTGTTTCTTTTAATTATTTTTCATTTTTTACATATTTAATTTTGAGGACTTCCCATTTGTGATTCTTTTGTTTATGGATTTCCACTTCTCCAAGCACCATTTCTTGAAGAAACTATTCTCTTCCAATTGAGTGGACTTGGCAACCTTGTCAAAACTCCACTGGCTGTAGATGAGAGGCTTATTTCTGAACTTCCAAGTTTATTCCAGTGGTCATTTTATCTATCTTTATGCCAGTACCATGCTGTTTTGACACTGGAGCTTTGTAATATGCTTTAAAGTCAGAAAGTATGAGACCTCTAACTTTATTTTTTCTTCTCAAGATGATTTAGCTATTTATGGCAACTTAGCCCTTCAAATATATTGGTTATTGGTTTTTCTATTTCTGGAAGTTAAGCTGTTGGGAGTTTGATTGGTATTGCTTTGAATTTGTTAATGATTTGGTAAGAATTGGCACCTTGACTATATTTAGTCTTCTAATACATGACACAGTGTATCCTTTCATATGTTTATGTCTTCCTTGATTTCTTTTAGCAATTTTTTGCAGTTTTCTGTCTTATAGGTCATTTATATGCTCAGTTACATTTATTCCTAGGTATTTGATTATTTTGTTTCTTTTGTAAATGGGATTTTTTCTTCATTTCCTCCTGGGATTGCTCATTGCTAGTGAATAGATCACAACTGATTTTTGTATGATGATGTATCCCATCACTTTGCTGAATGAGTTTATGAGCTCTAGTTGGATGTTATAGATTTTGTTATAGGTTTTGAGGATTTTTTAAATATAGCATCATGTCACTGCAAACAGTGAATGTTTTACTCTTCCTTTTGAATTTGGATGCCTTTTATTTCTTTTTCTTGATGGACTACTCTGGATAGAACTTTCAACACAAAGTTGAATAACAGTGGTCACAGTGGGCATCCTTGTCTTTGTTCCACATCTTAGAGGGGTGCTTTTCAGTCTTTCCCCATTGAGTGTGATGTTAGCTGTGGGGTTTTCATATATGCCATTTATCATGATGAGGAATTTTACTTCTGTTCCTGTAGTTTGAACTGTTTTTATCAAGAAAAGATGTTGGGCTTTGTCAAATGATATTTCTGCAACAACTGAGATGATCATGTGGCTGTTTAGTCTCCATAAACTTGTGATTTTCCCAGTCCTAATATTGATTTCCAGTTTCCTTCCATTATGATCAGAGAAGCTGATTTATACAATTTCAATATTTTTAAAGTTATTGAGACCTGATCTCTTACTCAACATTTGATCTATCCTGCAGAATGATCCATGAGGAGTTGAGAAGAATGTTTATCCTGCTCTTTGCGGGGGGGCAATGCTCTGTAAATGTCTGTTGGGTCCCTACCCTGCCATCTTTGGTTGATCATCCTCTGGACAAAGAGTTTTAAAAAATGATCTTCAATAAGCTCAAGAAATTAAGGAAAATACAGAGAAAGAAGTAAGGAATCATGAAATGACAAATGAGCATTGGGAGAATCTCAACAAAGAGATAGAAATTATAAAAAGTAACCAAGCACTCAGTGACAGAATTCTTACCTACCCGAGTTCAATTCCAAGAGATTTCCCATGCCAAAAAAAGGAACCAAACACAACTACTAGAGTTGAAGAACACAATAATTAAAAAAGAAAAATTCCCAGGAAGGTTTCAAGAGCAGATTGGAAATAGCAGAAGAAAGAATCAGTTAACTTGAAGACAAAATAGTTGAAATGATCCAGGTTGATGGAAAGAAAAAAATTATAAAAGGGAAAATGCATAAGGTAACTATGGGACACAATAGAGCATACAAATCTACACATTATGTGAGTCTCAAAAAGAAAATAGAGAAAGTGGCCACAGAAATATTCAAAGAAATAGTGACAGAGAACTTCCAAAATGTAGCCAAAGACATTAATTTGCATATCTAAGTAGCCTAGAGAACACCAAAGAGGATAAACTTGAACATAGATATGCCCCATCACATATTTATCAAACTGTCACATGCAAAAGACAATGTGAGAGTTCTGCAAGCTGCAAGAGAAAGTCAATATGTTATATACAAGGGAGTCTTACACATGTTCATTGCAATTTTTTTTCATTAGAAAGCATGGAGGGAAGAAGACAGTGGGTTAAAATATTTGAATTTCTGAGAGAAAACAATCACCAGCCAAGAATTTTATACCCAGCGAGACTTTCTTCCAAACATAAAGGAGGAGGTCGGGATAAGATGGCAAATCCTCCTGGGCAGCTAGTAAATAGCTAGGAATTGTCTGGAGTAACTCTTTTGGGGACCTCAGTGACTGGACACACATCATACACCAGTCTTGAATGGCTGGAATGACTGAGATCCCACATAGAACAGTAAATCTCTGAAGACATGGAGTGAGGTGCCCTTCCCCTCTGGCATGGCAGACTGTCCAGAAATAGGTTCCTCAAGGAAAAAAAGTCCACTCTACTAGGAGCAAGGAAGGTAGTTCAATCAGGAGCAATTGTGGAATTAATTTAAAAATTTGGGCTGCAGAATACAAGTTCCAAGTACAGATAAACCTGGAGCAAGCAGAAAAGAAATCTGGGTGTTTTGCCTATACAGAGAGGGGGTGGGGCTAATGGAATAAAAAGAAGTGTTTTTAGTTAGATGAGCTCAAAATACTGGAAAGGGGGCACACAGAGACAGGTACAAACTCCAGCTCTTGATTGTGAAACCTGGAGAGCTGAAGCCTGGTATTGAAAAGGATATTTGGGGTTTTTTAATCTTTCCTTTTTTTTTCTACTTCCTAACAGCTCATTAGAAAGAACTGTGGGATTTCTCAGAGTCCAGTACTGCCTCAGGTTAAGGGCAGAATTAACATATGTTTGAGAGAGCAAAGTAACCAGTCAAGTGAAGAAGATAGTTCCTTAAAAGGCATATTCTTAAGTAGTCTCTACTGGGAACAGGGGAAGTTAGTTTAGCCAAGTTCCAATTGCAGTCTTAATCCCAGAAGAGAGGAGGTGGGGCTGAAAGACAAAAAGGAAAATACAATACAATATAATAAAAAAGAATGAAGATGGAGGATTTTGGAGTTGGCCAACCTCAGAGCACTAGGAAAGGGGGCACATAGAACTGGGTACCAACTCCAGCTCTTGACTGGTGAACCTTGGAAGCTGTGCAGGCTCTCAAAAGGGATTTCTTTTTTCTTCATTTTAAAACTATTCTTAGTAGCTCATTAGAGAAAGCCTCAGGCATTTTCAATTGTCTGTGGGGCTCAGGCAAGGGCTGAGTTAAGATAGGTCTGAGAGGCTAAGTAATGACTCAAGGGGGGGAAATAATTCCCTAAATGGTGTATCTTCCCCCAAGAAAATGGTGGCAGGGCCAAGGCCCAAGTGGCAGCCCTCCTTCAGGGAATTTAAGCTCCAAGGTCTGGAAAACAGAAACCCAAATTTTACCTCAGAGTCTGTCTCAACCAGCCCCTGACAGGGAGGGTCTGCTGAGAATTAAAAGCAGTGCATAACTTTACACTGATGGGGAACTGCAGGCTGAAAAGTACCATCTGCTGGACAGTATGGGAAAAACACAGAATCAGGTGGCTTCATAGAAACATCTGACAACCTGCTGGGTCTCATATTCAGGGAAACTTGATGCTGAATACACCCTCCTCCTGATATCTGAGCCTAACTTGTAGGGGAAAATCTGATTGGGGTCAATCACATCTGGAGAGACCCTCCTCAACAAAAAGGTTCCATATCAGCAGGGTAAGAACCAGAAAAACAAGAGCTGAAAAATTCTGATCAGTTAAACAGAACCTGTGCTAGAGGTCTAGAACAAAGTGAACTGAACACCAATGAACAGATAGAGAACAAACACAAATGACAAGAAATCCCTAGGTAAAAGTGTGAAAACAACATCCAGAATAAACTAATCAGGGAAATCAGATGCCTAGACATCAGTAAAAATATATGAGTCATACAAGGGAAATGAAGGTATGGTCCAGTCAAAGGAACAAACTAACATTTGAAACAACTAATTAAGGATGTTAGGACAGACATGCAAAATCACATAGAAAATCAAACCCATGAGTTAGGGAAGATATGGCAAAAGAGAGGAAGGATATAAAGAAAATATTGTGGAAAAAGCAAAATAAAAAAGAAGATATTGGGTGAACAAAAAATGAAAATTTGATAAATGCAGAACTTATAGGAATGAAAAGCATAATAGAAGAGATGAGAAATACAATGGAGATGTACAACAGCAGATTTTAAGATTCAGAAGAATGGATTAGTGAACTAGGAGACAGAACATCTGAAATAATACACACAAAAGAACAGATAGGGAAATGAATGGAAAAATATGACGAGGGTTTCAGGGAACTAAATCACATCATGAATCACATGAATATATGTGCACTGGGTGTCCCAGAAGGAGAAGAGAAGGGAAAAGGAGCAGAAAGAATAAGGGGGAAAATAATCACTGAAAATTCTGCCCCCAATATGAAAGACATAAAAGTACAGATCCAAGAAGTGCAGTGTGCCTAAAACAGAATACATTAGAATATACCTACTTCAAGTTACTTATAAATCAGATCATCAAATATCAAAGACAAAGAGAGAATTCTGAAAGTATCAAAAGAAAAGTGATCATCACATACAAGGGAAGCCCGGTAAGAGTATGTGCAGAATTTTTCAGTGAAACCGTGATGGGGAGAAGCCTGTGGTATGATATATTTAAGATATGGAAAGAGAAAAACTGCCAAACAAGAATTCTATATCTGGAAAAACTGTCCACAAATAGGGGATAGTTTAAAATATTTTCAGACAAACAGACACAAAGAGAGTTTGTTTACAAGAGACTTTCTCTATAATAACTTCAAAACGGAGCACTACAGGCAGATAGGAAAATACAGAGAAGAGGGATTTGGAGAAGAGTGGAGAAATGAAGACTATCAGGAAGGTAAAGAGAGGGAGAGAGAAAATAAGATAGGACATATAAAATCCAAAAGACAAAATGTTAGAAGAATGTACTGTCTTTACAGTAATAAGATTAAATGATCATGGATCATGGATTAAATTCCCCAATCAAAAGACATAAACTGGCAGAATGGATTGAAAAATAGGATGCATCTATGTACTGTCTACAAGAGACACTCTTTAGACCCAAGGACAAAAATGAGTAGAAAGTGAAAGGCTGGAAAAAGATATTTCATGCAAATAACAACCAGGAAAGAGTGGGAGTAGTTATACTATCATTACACAAATAAGACTTCAAATGTAAGTCATTGAAAAGATGTAGAAGGACACTACATATTAATTAAAGGGGCAATTAATCAAGAAGACATAACAATCATAAATAATTATACAGAGTCATAGTGCCCCAATATACCTTAGGCACACACTGACAATACTGAAGGGAGAAGGAGACACCTCTATAATAATGTTTGGAGACATCAATACAAGGCTCTCATCAATGGATGGAATATTTAGACAGATGATCATTAAGGAAGGAGAGATGTTGAATATTATGATAAATGACTTAGGCATTTATGGAATACTACACACTACAAAAGCAGGATACATATATTTCTAAATTGCTCATGGATCACTCTTCATGATAGATCACATGTTGGATCACAAAACAAGTCACAATAAATTTGAGAAGATTGAAAATATACAAACACTTTCTCATATCATAATGAAATGAAGTTGGAAATCATAACAGGTGGAAGGCCAGAAAATTTATGAATATATGGAAGCTAGACAACACATTCTTAAACAACCATTGGGTCAAGGAAGAAATTACAAGAGAAATCAGAAAATATCTAGAGGTAAATGAAAATGGCAATACATTTCAAAACCTATGGGATGCGCAAAGATGGTGATGAGAGAGAGATTTATTGCCCTAAATGATTATATTTAACAAAGAAGAAAGCAAAAATCAAGGAATTAGCTGTTCTCTTGGAGGAACTAGGAAAGAACAGCAAACTAACCTTAAACAGAAGGGAAAAATAACAAGGATTTCTGTGACATAATTGAAATTGAGAACATGAAAACAATAAAGAGAAGCAACAAACCCAGAAGTTGGGTCTTTGAGAAAATCAATAAAATCAATAGAACTTTATCTAGGCTGTCAAAAAAGAGAGAGAATATGCAAATAAATAAAATCAGAAATGGGAGAAGAGAAATAACTACTGACCCCACAGAAATAAAGAAAGGTGATGAAAGGATCTTATGAGCAACTATATGCTAATGAACAAGAAAACATAGATGAAATGGGCAACTTCCTAAAAGCATGAACATCCAACACTGACTTGAGAAGAAATAGATAACTTCAACAAACCAATCACAAGTTATGAAATTGATTGAACCAATCATCAAAGAGCTCCCAAAAAAGAGAAGCCCAGAACCAGATGGCTTCACATGTAAATTCTACTAAGCATTCAAGAATGAATGAGTAACAATGCTGTTCAAACTCTTCAAAAAAATTGAAGAGATGGGAAAGCTAACTCATTCTATGAAGCTAACATCACCCTAATACTAAAGTCAGACAAAGATAGTGCAAGAAAAAAGAAAATTACAGACTAATTTCTCTTATGAGCATACATGAAAAGCCCTCAACAAAATACTCACAATTCGAATCCAGCAGCACATTAAAAGAATTGTACACCAAGACCAAGTAGCATTTTTCCAGTTAAGCAAGGCTGGTTCAACAAAGAAAATTAATTAATGCAATACACCACATCAATAAATGAAAGCAGAAAAAAAAAAACATTAGCACCTTGATTGATGCAGAAATGTCATTGGACAAAATTCAATATCCTTTCTTCATGAAAAAATTTTCAAAGGATACGAATAGAAGGGGACTTAATCAACATGATAAAGGGAATGTAAAAAAAAAAAATCCCACAGATAGCATCATATTCAGTGGGGAATGACTGAAAGCTTTCCCACTAAGAACAGGAATAAGACAAGGACGCCCACTGTCATCGTTATTCGGTATTGTGCTAGAAGTTCTAGGTAGAGCAATTAGGTAAGAAAAAGAAACAAAAGGCATCCAAATTGGAAAGGAAAAGTTAGAATGGCCATAGCCCAAACACCCCTAAAGAGAGGGATGGAAAGATCTAAGGTGATAGTGGAGTTATACAGAGAAGATAGGATTTAACAAATGAATATGAATGCTGAATCATTAAATTAATATCTCATTTAGTCTCCAGTACCTTAGAACAGCTAAAGTAAAAACCTAAAATTGTGGAATTGTAACCCATGTCAAACTCTGAAATATGTTCTACAACAAATTATGGTGCTGTGCTTTGAAATTTATAGATTTTTTGTATATATGTTGTTTTTCACAAAAAAAGAAGGAAAAATTGATTGTGAAAATAAAAAAAAATATTTAAGCCTTCTAGGCTCCTATATTCTGGAGCAGCTAGAAGGAAAAATCTGAGAGGATCATATGGTAGCTTATGACAAACTCTGGTGTCTGTCCTGTAACTGCTTGTTGATGAGTGCTTTGAAAATCTGTCCTGTAACTGCTTGTTGACAATTGCTTTTTTATTTCTTTGCTTTGTAAATATGTTATACTATACAATAAAAATTTTTTAAAAAGGCATCCAAATTGAAAAGGAAGAAGTAGAATTCACTGTTTTCAGATGCCATGATACTAAACATAGTAAATCCTGAAAAATCTACAGCAAAGCTACTACAGCTAAAATATGAATACAGCAATGTGGCAGGGTACAAGATCAACACGCAAAAATCAGTAGTGTTTCTATGCACTAGTAAAAAGCAATCTAAGGAGGAAATCAAGAAAAAATTTCATTTACATTAACAACAAAAATAATTAAATATTTAGAAATAAATTTAACCAAGACCACAAAGGCCTGTATGTAGAAAACTACAAGAAATTGCTAAAAGAAATCAAATAAGTCCTAAATAAATGGAAGGACATACTATGTTTATGGACTGGAAGAGGAAATAAGGTTAAGATGTAAATTCTATCCAAATTTATTTATAGATTCAATGCAATACCAATTAAAATCTCAACAACTTACCTATAGAAATAGAAAAACCAATAATGAAATTTATTTGGGAGGGCAGGGTGCTACAAATAGCTGAAAATATCTTAAGAAAGAGGAATTAAGTGGGACGTCTCATGCTACCTGACTTTAAAGCATACTACAAAGCTGCAGTGGTCAAAACCGCATAATCCTGGCATAAATAGAAATATACTGACAAAAGGAATTGCATAGAGTGTTCAGATATAGACCCTATCATCTATGGGCAATTGATCCCTGATAAGACAATCAATCCAAATCAACTGGGACAGGGCATGCTCTTCAAAAAATTGTATTTGGGAATTGGATATCAAAATCCAAAGAATAAAAGAGGACCGTTCTCTCACATCGTTTACAGAAATTGATTCAAAATGGATCAAAGACCGAAAAATAAGATCTAAGAATATAAAATGTTTAAAATAAAATGTATGGAAATATCCTAAAGATCTTTTGATAGGAGGTGGCTTCCTAGACCTTACACCTGAAGTGCAAGCAATGAAAGAAGAAATAGATGAATGGGATCTCTGTAAAATTAGACACTTTTGCACATCAAAGCACTTTGTCAGAAAAGCAGAAAGTCAGGCTATGCAATGGGAGACAATATTTGGAAACCATATATCAAAAAAGGGTTTAATATACATAAAGAGATCCTATAGCTCAACAACAAAAAGACAAATAAACCAATTTAAAAATAGGCAAATGCAACACAGCAAGCAAACTCAAAGCCCTCCCACTCTTTACATGGGACAAGACTCCCAGGGGTTTAAACCCCCCTGGTTATGTGGGACAGAAATCCTAAAATGAGCCAGGACTCAGCATCAAGGGATTGAGAAAAACTTAAATGAGACAAAATAAAGTGTCAGTGGCTGAGAGATTTCAAACAGAGTTGAGAGGTTATCCTGGAAGTTATTCTTACACATTATATAGATATCCCTTTTTAGTTTAAGGTGTATTAGAGAGGCTAGTGAGAAGCACCTGAAACTGTAGAGCTGTGTTGGCCCTGTTTCTTGAAGATAATTGTATAATGATATAGCTTTCGCAATGTGACTGTGTGATTGTGAAAACTTTGTGTCTGATGCTCATTTTATCTATGGTACAGACAGATGAGTAAAACATATGGATTAAAAAAATAAATAATAGAGGGAACAAATGTTAAAAAAATAGCTGGACACATGGGGGAAAATGTACCTATTGGAAACTATGGACTATGGTTAGCAGTAATATTTTAATATTCCTTCATTAATAGTTAACAAATGTACCACGCCAATACTATGGGTCAGTGGATTGGGGGGTGGGGAGGGATAAGAGGTATGGGAGGATTTGGGTTTTATTTTTAATTTTTATTTCCTTTCTGTAGTAATGAAAATGTGCCAAAATTGATCATGGGGATGTATGCACAACTCATACATCTCAATAAAACTGTATTTTAAAAATGGGCAAATGACTGGAAAGATACTTTTCAGAAGAGGAAATACAAATGGCTCAAACACATATGAAAAGATGTTCTACTTCAGTGGCTATTAAAGAAATGAACATCAAAACCACAGTGAGATATCATCTCACACCTACTAGAATGGCCATTTATAAAAAAAAACAGAAAATTACAAGTGCTGGAGAGAATGTGGAGAAGGAGGCACACTTATTCACTGTTGGTGGGAATGTAGAATGGTGCAACTATTCTGGAAGGCAGTTTGGCGGTTTCTCAGGATGCTAAGATTAGAATTGTCCTATCATCCAACAATTCCATTACTAGTTATATATTTGGAGGAACTGAAGGCAGAGACACAAATAGACATTTTCACACTGATGTTTACAGCGGCATTATTTACATTTGCCAAGAAATGGAAACAACCCAAATATCTATTAATGGATGAGTAGTTAAACTGTGGTATATATATATGATGGAATATTCAGCAGCTGTAAGATGAAATAAAGTCATGATGCATGCAACAACACGGATGAAACTTGAAGATATTATGCTGAGTGAAATAGCCAGAAACAAAAGGAAAAATACTGCATGTCTCAGTAATGTGAACTATTATGATCAAAATCTGAGAGTTAAAGTTGAGAACACAGGTTTTCAGGAGATAGAAAGAGGGTAGAGATTGGGTATTTGAGGCTGAAGGAGTACAGAATGTTCAACAGGACTGATTGCAAAGACCCAGAAGTGGATAGCTCAATTACATCTGGTCGTAGCACAATCTTGTAAGTACACTGAACAATGACGAGTGTGATTATGGTTGAAAGAGGAAGGCGAGGGGCATGTTTGACATCAGAAGGAAAGATAAGAAATAAAGAGTTGTACTGTATTATTTAGTGGAGCCTAGAGTGTTCAGTGATGGTGATTAAATGTACAAATATAAGAATGCTTTTATATGAGGGAGAGCAAGTTAATGTCAACATTGTAATGCATTGAAAATCAGAGGATATATAGAAAAAATATAATCAATGCAAGCTAGATTCTGTGGTTGACTGTAACATTGTAATATGCATCCAGTAAATGTAATAAATGTAATATACCAAAGCTAAATGTCAATTAGAGGGGATATATGAGAGAGGTATGGGATTCTTGGTGTTAGTATTGATATTTCTCATTTTCATTTTATATTATTTTAGTTTTTACTTTCTATTTTTACATGTCATTTTCTTTTTCTTCCTCTTCTTTCTTTGCAGAAGAAATGAAATGCCCTCATATAGACTGTGGTGGTAAATGCATAACTTTGTTATTATATTAGGATCCATATAAGGATGGATGATATGGTGTGTAAATAAAACTGTTCATAAAATCAACAGTAAGATACAAGTCCTGGAGAAAGTGTAAGGGAGGAATGTACTGTTCCCTTTTCAATGTTGGTAAAGAAGTAGAATGGAGAAGCCCATCTGGAAGGCAGAGGGGTGGTTCCACAGGAGGCTAAGTATAGGTTTGCTCTATGAATCAGCAATATAACTGTAATATTTGGAAGAAATGAGAACATGGATATGATTGGACATTTTCACACTGGTGTTTATGGTGGCAGTATTCACAATTTGCAATGGATGGAGGTTATAATGCCTCACTAATATGGAGTAACTATAATGTGCAAAAAGTCACCTCCAAAGATGTGGCTTTTTTCTCAAAGTCAACTGAGCAGGCAAACTCACTGCCCTCCCTGCTACGTGGCACATGATGCCCAGTGGTGTAAATATATCTGGCAATGTAGGATGTGACTCCCAGGGATGACACTTTACACTGTATCATGGGACTGAGAAAGCCTTCTTGACCATGAGGGGGAAGAGAATGAAACAAAGTAAAGTTTCAGTGGCTGCAAAATTTCAAATACACTTGATAGGTCATTCTGGAGGTTACCGTTAAACCTTATATAGTTATCCCTTTCAGTTTTTAGTGGATTAAAATAGATAGAAGAAACTACCTAAAACTGTTGAACTCTAATCCAGTAGCCTTGTTTCATGAAGAATATTGTATAACTATAGCTTTAACAATGTGACTATGTGATTGTGAAAACCATATGACTTATACTCCCTTTAGCTAGTATATTGACTGATAAGTTAAAAATAAGGACAAAAAATAAAATAAATAATAGGGGGGATAAAGTGTATGGGATACTTGGGGTGTTCTTTATTATTTATTTATTTATTTATTACTGTTTTAGGAGTAATGGAATTGTTCAAAATTGATTGTGGTGATGATTGTACAACTATATGATAATACTGTGAACCATTGATTTTACACTTTGGATGATTATATGGCATGTAAATATATTTCAATAAAATTGCATTAAAAAATAAAAAATAAGCAAAAGACAATGAATGGAGGTGGCCCAAGAGTACATTGGTGGATGAGCAGAAAGGCAAAATATACAATGGAATATTGTGCAACTGAAGAAAGGAATGAAGTTGTGAGGCATGCAATGAAATGAATGAAGCAAAAGGACATTATGTTGAGCAAATTAAGCCAAAAACAAAAGGACAAATATAGTATGGGCTCACTAATATAAACTAAGTATAATGAGCAAATTTTGAGAATTAAATTTGAGAGCATAGGTTATCAGGAGATACAAAGTGGACAGAGGATGAGCAATCGATGATTAAATGGTACAGAATGTTCATTAAGTCTCATTGTAAAGATTCCTAGACTGTAAGCTCTTTTTTAAAAACTTTTTTTATCATATAATATAGCATATATACAAAGCAAAGGAAGAAAAGAGCAATGATTTTCAGAGTACCTACAGGACAGATCCCAGAGTTTGTCATGAGCTACCATACCATCCCTTTTGATTTTTCCTTTTAGCTGCCCCAGAATATAGGAGGCTAGAAGGAATAAGTATTTTTGTATCATCACAATTGACTTCTTTTTTCTTTTATGTGATGATAACATATATACAAAACAGCTATAAATCTCAAAACACAGCACAACATTTAGTTGTAGAACAGATTTCAGAGCTTGGTGTGGGTTTAAACTGTAAGCTTTTAAAAGAATCACATTTATTCTTTTTTTTTCTTTTTTTTTTACATGGGCAGGCACCAGGAATTGAACCCGGGTCCTCTGGCATTGCAGGCAAGCATTCCTGCCTGCTGAGCCACCGTGCCCACCCTTATTCTTGATTGTTAACTGTTATCTTTAAATTCTGAGATGCTGTGCTCTTTTTGTATAACTTTGTAGTTCACCAGAAATTTGGGTGTCTGTATGACACCTATGATTCAGTGTTAGACTTCTGCAGCTCTGAAAGTCAGCGTTATATTTACAGCAGCTATTAAAGAAGCTGAGAAAGGGTGCAGAATTCAATTAGAGTTATAAATGAAGCCAATATGGTTAGGATTAAGGTAAATCAGAATACAAGGGAACAAATGCTACTGTATGTATTTTAAAACTTCAATTTCTGCATGAGACCAATGGAAGAGATGCTTATTTTGTCCAAAATTTAAATTTTCTGTAGTGCACTCTCTAATTTAATCTGTCTTGTCAGTTTCTTTAAAGACTCTAATCATGTGGAAATTAGAAAAGGGAAGGAGATCTTATTATTTTGTACAGGGTATTGTAGTGCCCTAATACATTCTTGAGTATTTGGGGCAGAAAATTAAAAATATATGTACAAAGTCAGTTAAGGGGCTGAAGAAAATTTGAAACTATTAAATTTCCCCACCTGGGCAATTCCTGATGTTCTCTCCAGCAATGGGGACTAACAATTTTATAGGCCAAACCCTCGATCTTGGGCTTGACCTTCTGAAACTTATTTCTGTAATGGGGAAGGTATGCCTACTTATTATTATACTTAACAGCCACCCCAGAGAACTTCTTTTGTTGCTTAGATGCCTCTCTCTCTAAGCCAAACAGAGCAAATAAACTCACTACCCTCTCCCACTACATGGGACATGACTCCCAGGGAAGAGCCTTGCCCTGGCATCATGGGATTGACAATGCCTTGTTGACCAAAAGGGGGAAGAGAAATGAAACACTACAAAGTTTATTTCAAATAGATCAAGACTTCATTCTGGAGGTTACTCTTTTACAAGCTTCAATTTGATATTGCCAATTGCTATAGTGTGCCAAGTCACAACCAATAGTATTCTTGAAAACCTGAAAGAATGACCTAGAATCTAACTAATATTCCATAAAAGTTTTACCTATTACGTTTATTTTTGCAGAAACCTTAAGCCTCCAGTTGGCTCCAATTCAGATAAGCCCTGAAATCCAGAGGTGCCAGCCTCTGCAAGAACATCAACCAGTTTCATTCCTCAATCCCATAATGCTGACAGCCATTTCATCATGAAGAAGTTATAACTGTGATTGCCCAGATATCTCTGAAGATTTAGAGAATGTTCAAATGAGAAGGGGGAGTGTAATAAAAAGTTAGGATTTAACAAATTATTATGAATACTGACTCATTATATAGACATTTCTTTTTAGTTTCTACTATATTGGAATAGCCAGAAGGAAATACCTGAAATTGTTGAACTGTAATCCCATACCCTTGATCTTTGATAATGGTTGTATAACTATATAGCTCTCATCCTGTGACCGTGTGATGGTAAAAACCTTATGACTGACACTCCCTTTATCCAATGAACGAGTAGATGAGTAATAAAATAAAGACACACCTGAAAATAATAATAATAATAAAAGAAGAAGTTATTGTGCATACAAGGAAAATACATCTATATAAACTATGGACAATTGTTAATACTACTACTTTAATAGTTTTTCATAAATTTTAACTAATGTAGCTACTGCTTAAAAAATAGAACTATGAAAAAGTTGTTATCATGAATTTTAACAAATTTTACTCACCAATGCAAGTGTTGGTGGTGGGGAGGTGTATGACATTCCTGTATTTTATGCATGATTGCTCTGTAAACCCACAACTTCTCTAATAAAAAATTTTAAAATTAAAGGAGAGATTAAGATCTTCCCAGATAAGCAAAAGCTGAGTGAGTTCATTACACTAGGCATGCCCTATAAGCAATACTAAAAAGAGTTCTTCAGACTGAAAGGAAAGGACACTAGACAGTGATTCAAAGTGGCAAAAAGAAATAAAGATCTCTGGTAATCATATGGGTACTTATAAATGCCACTATTATTGTATTGTATTTTTTGGCATGTTGCTTCACTATTTACTTCATACATGTGCTAAATGAAAATGCATAAAAAGTAATGAAAAATCTATGGCTTTGGACATATAACGCATAAAGATATAATGTATAATCAGTAAAAAAGGTAGGAGGTAAAGGTGTAGAGAAACAGAGTATGTGTACACTAGTGACATCAATTTAGCATCAAATCAAATATGATTGTTGTATATTCAGCATGCTAAATTTTAACTCCATGGCAACCACAAAGAAAATATGTGACAATAGATCCAAAAAGATATGAGAAGGGACTCAAAATAGTACAATACATATAAATCAAATACATTTGAAAGTAGGCATTAATGGAAGAATTGAGGAGCAAAAACGGTATATGACTTACAAATACTACAAAGAACAATGGCAGAATAAAGTCATACATTATCAGTTGTTACTATAAATGTAAATAGACTAAATTCTCTACTCAAAAGTCAAAGATTAGCAAAATGGATAAAAAGCATGACCCAACTGCAAGAGAACCAACTACAGGAGACTCACTTTAAATTCAAAGAAAAAAAGTAGGATGAAAATGAAAGGATGGGAGAAAATATACCATGCAAGTAACAAACAAAAGAGTACTGGAATGACTACACTAATATCACACAAAATAGACTTGAGCTTACAAATGGTTATGAGGACCAAAGACCTCATAACCATATACTGATAAAGAGAACAATTCAACAAGAAGATATAACAATCATAAATATGTAAGCACCTACAGCAGACCCAAATAGATCAATCAAATACTGGCAGATTTGAAGGGAGAAATTGATGGTTCTACAATAGTTGGAGACTTTAATATGCTACTTCCAATAATGGACAGAATATCTACACAGAATATCAATAAGGAATAGAAGACTTGAACAACACTTTAAAACTAGACCAAACAGACATACATAAAACACATCACCCAAAATCAAGAGAAGGCACATTTCTCTTGATTGCACATGATTCATTCTCACAGTATGTACCATATGTGAAGTCGCAAAAAAGGTCTCAATAAATTTAAAAATATCAAAATCATACAATATATCTTCTCTGACCACAATGGAATGAAACTATAAAATCAATAATAGAGGGAGAAGAAGAAAATTCACAAATAAATGCTAATTTAACAACATATCATTAAACAACAAATAGGTTAAAAAGCAAAACAGAATGGAAATTGGGAAATATATTCTGGGGGGATGAAAATGAAAATGCAAAGTTCTAAAACTTATGGGATGAAGCAAAGTTGGTGCTGAGAGGGAAATTTATAGCTCTAAATATTTACATTAACAAAGAAGAAAGATGTCAAATTAGAGACCTAACCTCAAAATAAGATAACTAGTAAAAGAAAAACAAACTAAACCCAAAGTGAATAGAAAGAAGGAGATAACAAAGATTAGAGAAGGGAGAGACAAAATGGAGAATAAAAACAATGGTGAGAATCAACTAAACCAAAAGTTGTTTCTTTGAAAATTTCAAGAAAACTTTAGCTTGACTGGGGAAAAAATGAGAGAGAATGAAAAGAACTAAAATTAGAAATGAAAGAGAAGCTTTACTACTGATACCACAGAAATAAAAAAAGATTATAAGAGGATGCTATGAACAATTGTATGCCAATAAATCAGATAGCTTAGATGGAATGGAAAAATTCCTAGAAACACACAATCTGCATACACTGAATCTAGAAGAATCCTAAGAGCTCAGCAGACCAATAACAAGTAAAAAGACTGAATCAATAATCAAATCCTCCCAACAAAGAAAATCTCAGGACCAGATGGCTTCACAGGTGAATTTTACCAAACATTCCAAGATGAATTAACATCCATCTTCCTCACACTCTTCCACAAAATTGAAGAGGATAGAACATCCCCTAACTTATATATGAGGCCAACATCACTCTCAAACTAAAGCCAGATAAAGATACTATGAGAAAAAGAGAACTACAGACCAATATCCCTTATGAATATAGATGAAAAAACCCTCAATAAAATATTAGCAAAACAAATCCACAGCAAGTTAAAAGAACTATACATAACTAACAAGCAGGATCCCTACCAGATACGCAAGGGTGTTTCAACATAAGAAAATCAATAAATGTAATACACCACATTAACTGAACAAATAAAAGGCACATGACCATCTCAATTGATGCAGAAAAGACACTTGACACAATACAGTATCCATTTTTTATAAAGACACACAGGCAACCAGGAATAGAAGGAAATGTCTTCAACATATTAAAGGCTATTTATGAAAAACCCTCAGCTAACATATTTGATAATGAAAGACTGACAGTTTTCCCTCTAACATAAAAAACAAGACAAAGATGCTCACTATGACTACTGTGTTTCAAAATTTTTCTTAAAATTCTAGCCAGAGCATTTAGGCAAGAGAAAGAAAGGGCATCAAATTTGGATGAGGAGTAAAACATTCCCTATTTGCAGATGATATGACCCCATATACAGAAAACCCTGGAAAACCCACAACAAAGTTACTGTGGCAGGGTATAAGACCCACACGCAAAAATTAGTAATGCTTCTACATACTAGCAAATGAATAATCTGAATAATAAACCAAGAAAAACTTCCATTTCAATAACAACTAAAAGAATGATTATCTAGGGATAACTCTAACCAAGGTTGTAAAAAACTTGTACACAGAAACTACAAGACATACTCCATGTTCATAGACTGGAAGACTAAATATTGTTAAGATGACAATTCCACCCAAAGTAATTTAGCTATTCAAGGCAATCCTAATCAAAATTCCAATAGCTTCTTCACAGAAATTGAATATCCAACTACCAAATTAATATGGAAGAGTAAAGGATCTTGAATAGTCAAAGCCATCTTGAAAGAGAAAAAGAAATTTGGAGGACTCAATCTTTCTCATCTGAAAAGTTATTACAAAGCCACAGTGGTCAAAACAGCATGGTACTGGTACAAAGGTAGACATATTGACCAATAGAACTTAATTGAGAGTGCAGAAATAGACCACCAAATCTATGGTCAACTGATGTTTAACAAGGCCCCAAAATCCACTGACCTGTGACAAAATAGTCTTTTCAATAAATGGACGTGAGAGAACTGGAAAACAATAATCAAAAGAATGAAAGAGGACCCTTACCCTACACTGTACACAAAAATTAACTCAAAACGGATCAGACATCTAAATATAAAAACTAGCATCATAAAGCTTCTAGAAGAAAATGTAGGGAAACATCTTCAAGACCTAGTAATAGGAGGTAGATTTTCTAAACTTTGCAGCCAAAGCACAAGTAACAAAAGGAAAAAAAAAAGATAAATGGAAAATCCTCAAAGTCAAATTCTTCTCTTCTGCACTACAAAAGACTTTGTAAAAAAAAATGAAGAGGTAGACAACTTAAGAGCAGAAAATATTTGGAAATCATGTATAGGACAAAGGTTTGATATCCTGTATACATAAAGAAATCATGCAACTCAACAACAAAAGAACAAACAACCCAATTATAAAATGTGCTAAAGGTATGAATAAACAGTTTTCTGCAAATACAGATGGCTCAAAAGCACATGAAGAGATGCTTGTTTTCACTGGCTATAAGGGAAATGCAGATCAAGATTGCAATGAGATACCACCTCACATCTACAAGAATGGCTGCTATTAAACAAACAGGAAACTAAAAATGTTGGAGAGGATGTGGGGAAACTAGGACACTTATGCACTGATGGTGGGGATGTATAATTGTGCAGCCACTATGGAAGACTGTTTGGCAGTTCCTTAGGAAACTAAATATCGAGTTGCCCTATGACCCACCAATAGCACTACTTGGTATATACCCAGCAGAGCTGAAAGCGATGACACAAACAGATATTTGCACACCGATGCTTATGGCAGCATTATTCACAGTCACTAAAAGATGGAAACAAACCAAATGCCCATCAAGAAATGAGTGGATTAACAAAATATGGTATATACATACAATTGAATATTATGCAGTAGCAAGATGAAATGACATCCTGAAGCACATGATAAGATGGATGAGCCTTGAGGACATAATGCTGAGGGAAATAAGCCAGACCAAAAGGATAACTACTGCATGACTCCACTTTTATGACCAAAGTAAAGGTAAAATCAGAGGCTTATAATACAGAATATAGGGGACTTAGAGATACTTAGAAGCTAGAGATGGATGAACACTTAGCTAATGAGATTGAATTCAAATGTAAGGGAATAGATAGAAGTGGAGGCAGTTCTCTAGCAGGTCTTAAAAGTAATATTACCACATTGAAGGTGAACAAATTGAAAGGGGTTGTATAGACCTATGTGTCCCACTGATTAATACTAGAAATATAAATTAATTCTTGCAAGAACTACTTCAAAGTTACGATTCATGTACAAAGAATGTTTAAGTCCAGGGTTCAGGGGGAAAACTGCTACTGCATGCTATGGGCTATGTTTAACAGGAAAACATCAGCACTACCACAGCAACAGCAGAGGTAAATAACGGAGGGAGGGACAATAGTTCCTATTTGGTGAGGGTGTGTTTATTATCTTCCTCTTGGGAGCAATGCAATTATCTAAAATTGAGAGTGTTGATGGACTGTGGACTTTGGGCATTATACCTGAAACCTAATGAATGCAAGTGGCTGAAGATTGCACTGACTGAGAAGTAGATTAGTGAATGATGGTGGATACATATGATCAAATATTGTGCTGTTACAAAAAGGAATGAAGTCATGAGGCATACAATGATGTTAATGAATGTGTGGGACATTTGGTGAGGCAAAATAAGTCAGAAATGAAAAAACAATTATTGTATCATCTCCTTTGGAAAATATTTATAAGAAAACAGGGTCTAGATTGTAAGCTCTTACATCTGGTCTGGAGGGGTAATTTTTATTTCTGGATTTAAGAGGTTGATATATATATATATATAGCTTGGTATTTGGAGACAAGAATAAAGATGATCAGGTCAGGGTTGAAGTAACTCAGAACACAGGGCTAAGGAAGACATTGCTATATTTTAGAACCACATATACTCTTTGAGACCAAAGGAAGAAAACTTTGTTTTGTCTGGAACCTAAATTTTCTGTAGCACATAACCCAACTCAAACTATCTGTATAGCTCATTTGAACAATTGAAACACAGGGAGCCTATAATAAGAAAGAGGGCTTTTAATCCTGTATACATTAATGTAATGCCTGGATACATCCTAGAATATATTAAGCAGATAATCAAAAATCTTCAGAAAGTCCCTTAAGGGATGGGATAAAAAATAAGGAACTATTAAACTTTACCATCAGCAATCCCCGATACTGTGTCAAACTTTAGGGACACCCAAATCAATAGGCCATGCTCTCAATCCAGAGGCTTACTCGTGTGAAGCTAATGTAGGTAGCAGAGAAGCTTAGACTACCTATAGGCATGCCTAAGAGTTACTTCTGGAGGACCTCTGTTGTTGCTCAGATGTGACCTCAGTCTCTCTAAGCCCAACTCTGCAAGTGAAATCATTGCCCTCCCCCCTATGTGAGACATGACATCCAGGGATGAAAGTCTCCCTGGCAACATGGGAGAGGACTTCCAAGGATGAATCCAGACCTGGCACCATGGGATCAACAATTCTATCCTGACCAAAAGTGGGAAAAGAAGTGTAACTAATAAAGTATCAGTGGCAGAGAGTGAGTTCAAATAGAGTCGAGAGGCTACACTGGAGGTTGTTCTTACACAAGCTTCATTTATAAAACTGAAAACAAAAAACAACCAAAACCATTCCAGTGAATCCTAAAGAACAACCTAGGGCAATATATAAGATTCTAAAATGCACTAGAGTAGCTTTCCAGAAACCTACAACCTCCAGTGGGTCCCTGAACCAGATAAATCCTGAAACCTATAGGGCCCAGCCTCTCCAGAACATCTGATAGTTCCATCTCCCTACCCCATATTATTGACAGACCCTTCCAACATGAAAAAGTTAGAATGGCCATAGCCCAAATACCCCTAAATATTGGGATAGAAAGATCAAAGGTGATGGTGGAGTTATGCAGAGAAGATAGAATTTAACAAATGAATATGAATACTGAATCATCAAATTGATATTTCTTTTAGTCTCCAGTATCTTAGAGCAGCTAGAAGTAAAGACCTAAAATTGTGGATTGTAACCCATGCCACTCTGAAATCTGTTCTACAATTAATTGTGGTGCTGTGCTTTGAAATTTATTGCTTTTTTGTATATATGTTATTATTTTTCACAAAAAAGAAACAAGTCAATTGTGGTGTGAAAAAAAATATGCATTCCTTCTAGCCTCCTATATTCTGGAGCAGCAAGAAGGAAAAATCTGAGAGGATCATATGGTAGCCCATGACAAACTTTGGGATCTTTCCTGTAACTACTTGTTGAAGAGTGCTTTGAAAACAATTGCTTTTTTCTTTCTTAGTTTTGTATATATATGTTATATTATACAATTTAAAAAGTTAAAAAATATGCTTTTTACTTTAGAATTGTGTTTCCTAGATTCCTTTCTTTCTTTTTAAAACACTAAAAGGATGCTTAAATTAATCAAGCAAACATTACAGTTTTACTGGAAAGCAAACATTCAGGAATAACCAAGATATTTCTGAAAAGGAATACTAATGAAAGGGGGCTAATAATAAAGTATTTTATGTATAATAAAGCTACAGCTCTTAAATATTATGGACCTGGTGCATAAATAAGCAAACAAATAAGTGGAAAAATAGACAAATAGAGAGTCAAATCATATTGGAATTAGGCATATAAGACGATAGTACTTCAAATCAGTGGAAAAAAGTAAGATAGTTTAATCAAATGGTGTTGAGAAAAATGGGTCCCTGATGGGATAAATAAAGTTGTCTTCCAATCTCACTGCATACACCAAAATAAATTTCAGGTGGATCAAAGATGTGCACTTTAACAAATGAAACCAAAAGTACTAGAAGAAATGGGTGATCATGTCTTTAACTTCAGAGTGGCAAAGACCTTTCCAAGTACGGCACTAACCCAGAAGCCATGATAGAAACACAAATTTACTATGTAGGAGCAAGGGTTAAAACATGACCTGCAGAATTTGTTGAGAACAGCTGGTATCAGAGTGACGGCAGTGGTAATCTGTGGAGATTGTCATTTGCTTAATGGAGAACAGTCTGGGAGGGAGAGAATGTTTGTTTTGTCTTAGCCCCAGGTTCTTTGCGGTCATCTTAAGAAAGCGCTCTGTATTCTTGCCAGGTGCATGTGTACTCTTTGTCACGTGGACCCTACAGTCTATAAGCAGGAACTAGGTTAGAATCAAGTTGTCTGTTATCACTGAGCTTCAGACCCCCTGATCCCATCTGTCTTTCTCGTCATTTCTTAATATCCTTTGCGCTCCGCTCCAATGTGGAAGCAACATCTGGCACCCAACATGGGGCCCGATCCCACGACCCTGAGATTAAGAATCTCATGCTCTATGAGCATGAAATTCACTATTCAAATATTTAAGCACTTCCATTTCCACAGTGGTGGAATAGACATGATTTTCTCTATTTCTTCTGCTATGTAAAGCGAAAAGCAGTGACCATAATATATAAAACAAATGTAAAAAGACTGAATGGTGGAGAGAAGTAGGCTGATGGGCTAAGGACTTCAGGACCTAAGGAATGACATGACCTTGAGTTCCTTGGGTTTTCTTTTTGCATCATTTTCCCAGCTTAAGTAAAGGAGATGATGACAACCTGGAAACAGCCAAAACGTAACTCCCTAAGTGAAACCTTCTCTCCCTAGCCAAAGAACCAGGAAATGGGCAGCCTAGCAAGACAGAAAATTTTAGACAATAGGTGCTATACTCCAAACACACACCACAGAAATTCTTTGACCCTACCCTCACTCTCACCAGCAAAGGCCAGGGAGAACCTAGATTTCTACCTTCCCCAGGCTATAATGAGGTACCCCAATACCCCCCAGAGGTGGTGGTAGAGAAAGCCAGTGGGAAGTCAGCACTTTCATCCCTATTTGGCAGTAACAAGATGCTCCTTTCCCCAACAATATCAGTGGAGGCTACATGGGGAGCAGTAACAAGACACCTCTTCCTTTCACACTCAGGGTGTTATCAGTTGAAGCCTAGTAGGAAGCCTGAACTCCCACCCCTGACCAGCAGTAATGAGGATCCCACCTGCCCATTCTCCTGCTTCAATAGAGACCAAGTGGAGAACCTGGACTTTCATTCCCACCTTGAAGTAACAAGGCAGCATCCCCTTTCCCCACCAGACTAGTGTTAAAGGAAACCAGCAAAAACACAAGACTCAAATAAAATCCATAGTATCATGAAATAATATTCAAAATATGCAGGTGTCAATTGGAAATCACTCTTTGTTGCAAGAACCAGAAAAAAATCAACTTGAACGAAGAAGGAAAATTAGCTGATGCCAACACCAAGATGAAAGATATGAAAATGATCTCACTGTGACTTAAATTCAGCCACTATAAGCATGCTTGAAACAAATGAAAAAATAGAAAGTCTCTGCAAAGAAATAGACACTTTCAACAAATAAATAGAAGATATAATGCACCAAATGGAAATTTTAGAACTTCAAAATAAAACTGAAATAAAAAGCGAATGGATGGACTAGGCATCGGAATAGACAAGATAGAGGAAAGAATCAGTGAACTTGAAAAGAAAACACTATGTTACCCATTCTGAACAAACAAGAGAGAATAGAGTTAAAGAAAAAGTGAAGAGAGCCTCAAGGACCAGTGGAGCTATGACAAAAGAACTATCATTAATGTAATTGTAGCCCCAGTAGACTTAAGAAACAAAGTAGGACTAAAAAAGTGTTTGGAGAAATAATGGTTAAATTTTTCCCACTTTGGCAAAAAATAGATTTAAGAAGCTTTGAGCCTTAAAGGATAAACCCAAGATATCCATGCCCAAGCACATCATAATGAAACTTCTGAAAACTAAAGACAAAAATCTTGAAAGCCACCAGAGAAAAATGCCCCCTTATCTATAAGGGAAAATCTGTTCAAATGGCAAGGGATTTCTCATCTTAAACCATGCAAGGAAGAAGGAATTGACACAATATTTTTCAGGTACAGAAAGAAAAGAACTGCCAACCCAGAATTTTATATCCAGTAAAAATAACCTTCAAGAATGAAAGAGAAATTAGATATTTTTGAGTAAAGGAAAACTAAGAGAATTTATCACTAGCAGATCTACCCTAAAGAATGGCTAAAGGAAGTTCTTTAGGTATAAAGCAAAGAATAAATGAAAAATTTTTAGAATATCAGTGTTTCGGTTTACTAAAGCTGATGAAATGAAACAGACCAGAAACAGGTTGGCTTTTAACATTGGAGATACATTAGCTTACAGGTTTACAGCTCTAATGACAAGAGAAGATCCAAATTAAGGTATCAATAGGATGATACCTTCTCATCCAGACCAGATACCAGCAAACAACAGCTGCTCTGTCATATGGCCTGGCATATGGTGACATTTGCTGGTCTCCCTCCTGTCTCCTGGATTTCATTGCTTCCAGATTCTGGCTTCAGTAACTTCCTCTCTGAGATGCTGTGTGTTTCTCTCTTTTAGTTTCTGTCTCTATTAGCTTCTCTGGGGCCTTTTTTCTGTGTCTTCATTCTGTCTTTTACCCTCTCATAAAGGACTCCAGTAAGAGAATTAATATCTACTCTGAATGAGGTGGATCAAATCTCACTTGAAATAACCTAATCAAAATGTACCACTACAATAGGCCTTCGCCCACAGGAATGGATTAAATTTAAGACCATGATCTTTTCTGGCATGCATACAGCTTCAAGCCATCACAATTAGGAAGGAAGAAAGAGCAATAGGTTGTCTACAATAAACTTGCTAAAAATATAGCAATATAGGTAGAGAGAAATTATAAGGATGTAAAAAGTTATACCATGAAAATTGTAATCAAAATAAGCTATGTTAACAAATGGTAAAGTAGATTCAGAAAATAGAAAATTACCAGTGATGGTGGATAGTGAGGGGCATTACATAATGATAAAAGGGTTGTTCTGAAAAAAAAAATGGTAATCATAAATGTATATACACCCAATAGCAGAGATTCAAAACATGAGGAACAAAAAGTGAAAGGAGATATAGACAAATCCACACTTATAGCCATAGACTTCAATAACTCTGATAGTGATTGATACAGAAAAAAGGCAAAAAAAAATCATTAAGGACAGAGATGGTGTGAACCATTATCTTCATCTAATTGACATTTATAGAATACTCTATTGAACAAAGGCATAATACACATTCTTTTCAAGCATCCATGGAACATCCACTAAGATAGAACATCCACTTATAGATAAGATGGTCATGAAACAAATTTCAACAGATTTAAACAAAGTGAAATCATACAGGGTCTTTTCTCTGACCACAGTGGCAGAATTGGACACACAAGAAAAATAATGAAAGATAACAGAAAAAAATCTCCAAACACTTTGAAATTAAACAACACCCTTCTGAATAATGCAAAGGCCTAAACTAAAGTCTCATGGTACATAAGTACAGTGAACTGAATGAAAATTAAAATACACCATATCAGAATTTGTGGGATGCAGCTAAGGCAGTGCTGAGATGGAAATGTATAGCACTTTTTAGAAAGAAGACTCAAATCAATAATCTAAGTCACACCCAAAGTAACTAAAATAAGAAGAACCAAATAAATCAAAAGCAAGCAGAGGAAAGGCATTAATAAGGATAAGAGCAGAAGCCAATGAAATTCAAAACTGAAAAACAATACAGAAAATCAACAGATAAAAACTTGTTCTTAGAAGCTGAAGAGGCAATAAAATACAAGTTTTCCCTGAACCTCTTCATGTACCATGCCAGCTAACATCCCACTGCAAGTAAGTTACATGGTCTGAGAATCAAGGTAAATGGATTCTGCCTTTTTAGTGAAAAAACTGCAAAGCCACCTGACAAAGAGGATGAAGAATGGGGCATGTAAACAATGGGGACCAGGAATGGATGAATCCCAGGATGTAGCTTATTTAACTACCAAGATTTGATATAGAAAATATTGAATAGAAGAGATCTAATTATATCCCATCCTGCAGCCTACTTTCTTCCCATTTTCACTTAAAATTGTATCTAAAACTTTGAAATATATTGCTTTAAGTTTAGTCTTGATTTAGATAATAGAAACATGTAACATTTTATATTTTACTTTGAAAAGTGATTGCATAATTTATCCAGATTTTAAAGCAAATAAAATCAAATTTGTAAGAGAAAAAAAAACTTGTTCTTTGAAAATAACAATATTGACAAAATTTTAATATTTCTTCACATAAAAAGAACCCTACCTATTTTCCTTTGTTAAAGATGCTGGAATGCAATATACCAGAAATGGAAAGGTTTTTAAAAAGGGAATTGACATTGCAAATTTACAGTTATAAGGCTATAAAAATATCCAAACTAAGGCATCCAGTGAAAGATACCTTTATTCAAGGAAGGCCAATGTGTCCAGAACATCTGTGTCAGCTGGGAAGGCATGTGGCTAGTATCTGCTGGGATCTTTGGCTTCTTGTTTCAAACAGCTTCCCCAGGGGCAATTTGTTTGTTCACCTCCATATGTCTCTGCCTGTTTCAGCTCTGAAGCTTTTTCCAAAATGGTTCCCTCTTAGAGGATTCCAGTAAGTTACCCATCTTAAATGGGTAGAGACACATCTCCAAGGAAACCACCTAATCAAAAGGTCCTACCCACAATTGGGAGGGCCTCTTCTCCATGGAAACAACTTAATAAAAACAATCCCACCCAGCAGTAATGAATGAGGATTTAAAAACATAGCTTTTCTGGGGTACAGAACAGTTTCAAAAAGGCATGCTGCCTTAATCAAAATTTTTTTTAAATTTTTTATTAATAAAAAAATTACAAGAAACACAAACATTCCCAACACATACACTCAGCAATTCACAATATCATCACATAGTTGCATATTCATCATCATGATCATTTCCCAGAACATTAGCGTCAATTCAGAAAAAGAAATAAAAAGACAACAGAAAAATATAACAAACAGAAAAAAAAATTTACAGGCCATACCCCTTACTAAT